>VZTG01021102.1:598266-624967 GCA_013397845.1 Melanocharis versteri | reverse complement strand
TTTTTTTTTTTTTAACTAATGCAAGGAGGGAATTTTTCTTTCATCTTGACCAATGGTGCTGAAACAGAAAATAGTCAGGAAAATAGAATACCCCTTAGCCACTGATGTTACATTGTGTTCCGCATCATATCTATTCTCAGCTAAGTAATTTTACTCCTCATATTCTGTATACAGAAATTGTATGCAGGCAGTCCATCTAGTGATGAACACGGCAATAAAATCCCCAGTGGATACTATACAAAAATCAAAAAGTGAGAATATAATTTGTAGTGTTATTTCTACATTATTTAGTTCTGTAGCTGTTCTCTTCAATTCTTTGATTAAAGCCTTGCAATTGGCAGTAGATCTCTCAAAGACAGAACTGTAGCCCTACTTGCTGGAAGAAAAGAGCTTCTTTAGACGTTTGTAGACTTTCATACCAAACTGAATGTACTTTGTCAAAAAATCTCATTTTTGGAGACCTCTCACTAGAAAGCTTAGTTTCCCATAGTTACTGGAGGCAGTGGGAGGTAAACCCAGGAGTATATAATGCCACACAATAGTTTTTGAATTTGGACAACATTAGGGTGCTTCTTTTTCTTCCCTATTTTGTGCTTAGTAAGGAAAGTTGATGGGATTGTCTTGTAGTTACAGGATGTGCCTAAGATTTATTGGATCTATTTCTCCATAGCATTTGTCAAGCTATATAAATTTTCCAATCCTTTCTTTCTGTTCTTTAATACTGGGAATATGCCTTTATCTGGATTTATAGAAGTTCTCCCAAATAATGCACTTTTCTTGTTGACTTGCATTCAGGCACCAAATGAAGTGACAAGCAATATTTAGAAATATATGGATGAAAAAGAAAAATGATGACATTAGCTTAAAATATCTTTCGTTATTTTGAAAATATTAAATCTTAAGAGGAAATTATTTGGATAAATTATTTATAATCAAAAGTAATAAGAAAAACAACATAAGTTTCAAAGAAAATTTGCATTATAATTGAAAGAGGAAAAGGGAGAGGAATAAGGGGTTTTTGTAATGTTTTATTCATAGGCAGCATGACAAGACAGATAGCTGAATTCAGTCCCATTTGTCTATCATAAACAGAAATGTCAGTACCCGGGAAAAAATTTTTACCATAATTTGGATCTCTGACTCTTACAAAGATTGGGGAAGTAGAACAGACATTAAACCTGGAGGTAAACAGCCTGTTATTCAAATATCTATTTGAGAAGCTACATTTTGCATTTTGTGTAATTTACAGCATTTTTATCACATAAATTAGAATTTAGCAGAAAAATGGTGTACCAGAAATGTCAGTGGGATGTATACTTTTTCTCAGAGTTTATGAGAAATACCTGTATTTTTCTCACCTGCTGTACAGAGATCCAATTTTTTTTTTTTTTTAAATTAATGTGACTTTAAAAAAAAATAAAAATCCTCAATAGTTTTTCAGCCTTCATCATTGACCGTGTAGATTGACTATGGAGATAAGCATGTACTTCCATTGCAGAATACAGACATTTAAAAAATTACTGGATTTGAAACCTCCTAATACATCTGGTTTATTAATGAGACGAATTGCTGTCTCATATGTGCTCTCTGTATAATTTTCTTGGTCAGGAGTAGCTCTTTAATCGGCATAAGTAAAATTACAGCTCATTAACCATTTTTGCTGTGTCTCTTTCTCCTGTCATTGCTTCAGATGGTGAAGTAACTAGAAGAGAAATGACCAAGCTTGCAGAAAATGTTGAACAGTTCACTTGCATTGAAACAAGTCCCAAGAGATGTTAGTAACCTTTACAGAAAAGATAGTAAAGGGCAAGATGTTGACTGTAGCTCTTAGGCTGGCAGTCTTCTTATCAAGGCCTGCAGTAATGTCTAGGTTTATGCACTCCATTTGCTCTCATTGAAAATGCAGACCAGGCATATCACATACTTAGCATTCAGCAAGAGTGGAATCACTGCCTCTTACAAGAAGTTACTCTGTCTTACAAGGAAATGCCTGTTAACAATGCGTTAAGCTGAACTTGGGAGGCAAAAAGGACATCTGAATTATGAAAATCTAGTTTTTCCATAATATTACAACAGTAATACTCATAAGTGAGTCAATCTTTTTCCAGCAAGGCCAAGTTCTTGTCTTTATACAGCCAATAACTTCCATATCTGGCTTATATTGACAGCTTTATTATAAATTTTTAATTTTTTTTAATACACACTTCATTTTCATCTTGTCCTCTGAGAAGATGGTACAGCTTTTTATAGTAGCTAAGGAACGAGAGCAGCAGTCCCTGTCTCTCTTAAATGTTACGTTTTTCAACTTTAAATTCCTTCTAGGCCGAGTATCAAAGAATGCAAGCTCACTAACAAGACCAATCTGGGTATGATGAGGGAAAACCTTGATTAATAATTAAATGCATATTTGAGGCAGTGTTGTGGCCTAACGTTGTTGTAGATTGTGAGGATTTTTTTCTTAATACAAGATACTGTGGTATGAGATGGACCAAATAGTTTTGAATTGTGCTGCTTGGAAAGTATGGTTATATGGGGTGCCGAATTCATAAACTAAACACTGACATTAGATTTGCTTTTATGTGTTAGATTGTCCACAACTGAAACAAAAATGGGTTTCTGAGTCACTCAGATACAGTACAGTGTTGGAAATCTTTTCCCCTCATCTTCCTGAAGCCTCCAAAACTATGTTAAATATTGCAGCTGTGACATCCTTCTAAGGTCTAGTAAATTTGCAGGAAGCCTGGAGATTTCATCTTGCCTTCTTTACATTTTTACTTTTCTCTTGTATCATGAAATTGCTGTAATCAGTTGTTAATTTTCCAGAGGCTAATTTTAAATTTAGTTTTCCAAAAAAGTTATTCTTTATACCTTTGTATAATGATAAATGCATCTCTTGCGTCACACCCTGACTTTTCAGCACCTTGTAAGCACTTTTGCAGATTGGCAGTGGCCTGATGGGTATACAGAAAAAGGTGCAGACAGTATTGTTGCATCTGCATTGCCTTAGATAAGGTAATTTGGTGGAATAAAACATGTAAAAGAAGAATAATGAATCTGCAGCCCACGGACAGGAGAAATGATGTATTATTAGAGCTCAAGAAACATCCTTTTTTATTTACCTTGTATATCCTATAAAAACCTGAGACAAAGTGGTTTGTTTTTTTTTTTTTCAGAATTAATGTATCTGCATATTTTCTAAATAGCTGGGGAACCTTCTGCCCTCCCCCGACAAAGTTTTAATTTATTCACCTATGGTAACCACAAGAAATTAGGAGTATGAAGATTTTTCCTTGCTGATCACACCTAGGTTTTCTCAGGACACCATCTTTCAAGTGCAGAAAATTATTATTCCTGTCACACCAGTTGCACTTAGCTTAATTAGAAATACTGAATTATCAAAAGTAGAAGCCATCTATTCAATTTATTCTACCTTATAATTGCTTCTGTATTGAAGTGTTCATATTTGCATAAAGTGTTGAAAGTTTATTACAATGCTCCTTTTTATATTTTCTCTCTTATGCAAGAAAATGGCTTCAGTAAGCATTTGTGTCAGTTATATGGAGATATTTGAGATCACGTTATACTGTGTTCTAGCTTTACAGTGATTTAGATGAAGTAGAATTTCACATTCTCCATTTTCTGTACAGTACAAATTGCATCAGTGATTTAAATAAATTAGGAGACAGTCACTGTAATAGGAAACACCAGGGATTCAAAACACTGGTGATTAAGTAATTGATGATGTTTGTGGTTAGTCTTCACCAGTATGGACAATTCCTAACATGATGATCCTCTGTACTGGATCACATCTTGCGAAGAAAAATTAAACAAAATAACAGCTATATATGACAAAAATAATGCACTTCTGAGCATAGCAGAAAGGCAATTCTGCTGATTTGTGGTATGTATAGGAAAATAGAAGGGAAGGTAAGAACATGTTAATTTAAGAATCCATAGTGACATGGTTAATACAGCTTAATGGATGTGTCATGACTGTATTCCTGAAAATATTAAAATATGTATCTGTCATTTATACTTTTATACTTTGTGAAATGCTATTAGATTATGCAAGCTGTATCTGTAGTTTCTTACTTAGAATGTACTAATGGAAATGTTTCCAACCTCTCTTCGGAACATTTCTCTGTACATAAAAAAAAACTTTCTTTAAAATTTTTAAGAGAAAGTTTCTCTTTGGAACACAGTTATGGCTAAACAGTCAGAAATATTTTTTTTTCACCATTTGATATTTCAGAACTAGTGTAGAAAGCCAGAGTTTTCCTAAACTAAACTAGATGGTGCTAAACCATCTAGTAGGGTTCTGACATAGGCCCCACTTCAGATCAATATATTTGATATCAAACTGCAGATTACTCATTTGTGCCTCCCTAATAGGTCCTGCATTTTATTTCAAGACAAAATTTTATTTTAATCCCAAAACTTTTGAAAATATATTGTGATCTCCAGTTAGGTCTCCTCTAACTGTCACCTTGAATATATTAAACAGTACTAGTTCCCTGTGTATGGAAAAAGTAGGATATCTTCTAAGCTGTCTAAGCTTCTGTTACTTGAACAGAACAGTCAACAATCTTATATGAAAAGTCATAATCAAGTGTTTTTGGTATCAGTCTTGGGATGCCATATCAATAAACTGATTTGAAGAGTGCTATAGTGTCTCTCTTCAACTAATAATATGAAGTTAGTGCCTCTCTTCACAATTATATGAAAAATAAATATATCCTTTAGGTAACTATGTTGAAGATTACTATTTTGATTTCGATAGGATAGGATAGGATAGGATAGGATAGGATAGGATAGGATAGGATAGGATAGGATAGGATAGGATAGAACAGAACAGTTTAGCTGTTAACCTTGTCCTTGCAGAATTGGTTCAGAACCTGTGTTGCTACTAGGAAAGACAACAACATTTGTCTGGCTACAAGACCAGAATCCAGATTTTGATAGACAATGATGACCTAGATTTCATCAGGCTGCAAAATATGTTTTTTCACCTTTGAATCCAGCAAGGCTGTTGCAAACCATTCTACGGAGTTAAACTCCTGATTAGGGCCAGCTCTTGGTGTTCTTGGAGGTCTGTGGTCTTCCCTGTGTAATTTAGTGTCACTACACCTATAGAGGTCTCAGAAGAACTCACACAGCCATTGTTTCCTTGCTCCCTTCTTCCATGCTCTTCCACTTCTGAGATGAAAAATAATGGAGCCACTTTAACAATTTCTGTTGGTTCTCTGGATCTGCTATCTAGGAACCAGGGAACAGCAGTAGCCTGCTTTGGTTATGACAAACTTATTTAAAAGCCAAGCTGAGGCTGTAGGATGGAGAGATCTACAAATTCTTCAGGAACCAGTGAGAGTTACAGATACTTTCCTCTAGGGACAGACTCTTAATGCTATCAAATTGATAATATTGTGGTATAAACCCTAAAATTAATTGCATACTTTTCTGATTTCTGTTAGTGCAGGTATCTGCCTTCTCTTTCCTTGTGTAAAATGCAGATGTTTTGATAGATTTAATTTTAAGGTGGGGTGAAAGAGTAAGTTCTATGATTTTCAGATAAGAAAACATTAACTATGGAATAAAGGGAAGATAAGCCCCTCTGTTTGTATCAATTCTGCCTATTTTCTCTCTGAGATACAAACTGAGTAATCTGCAGCCCTGTGACAACTGTCACCAAGAACCTAGACATCATCAGCTGAAAAGCAGAATGTCTATCTGAATCTCTGGAAGGCTGTGATATGTTACTTTTTAAATAAAGCATAAGCAAGTTGATGTTTTTAATTAGCAGAATAGAGAGGATAATATGGGAATTAACAGTAGAATGGTGAACTGTGATGGACTTTTAGATGATGGTTCTCTGTACATATCAACATATGGTCCCGGAAAAATTGTTTCATTTCCTTCTGGTTATTTTTTTCTTTGCGAAATCTAAGCTAGTCTTCTTTTAGTTCAGGGATTATGCCCCCCAGAATGGGAATCTTCTTTTTATGGTGTCAACGCCTAATGCAAATGGATTCTGTTTCCTACTCACTTTCTGTTCTTCTGCAGTAGTGACTTCAAAAATTAGATTGACGTCCAAACAGCTTTGGAAAATTACAGGTATTTGCATAGGAATTTCTGTAATATTTGAGTAAGAAAACAAATTATTATTCACATATCAGTCTATGCTTTCATATTTGCTTTTATAAGAAAAATGAAAAGCAATGTGACTGCATAAATTGATTTATTCCTATTTAGGGATTTTATGAGAGTTCTGTACAAATGTGCTTCATGTTAAATATAGGTTGTCTGGAATTAACTCGGTAAAATAAGTACCTAAGCTTTCACTGCACTTTCTAGTTGCTTCATAATACACGTTAGTATGAATTTTGCTGCTCTGTTCAAATATGAATACATCAATAGCATGCTTAACACTTTTTAGGGGGATACATCATGGCTTAATAAAATTAAGCCTCTGATTTCCTAGACTAATTTCTTTTTATTTTTTCCTACTGAAAAATTGGGAAATATAAACAATATTCAAATACATCTTTTGTTTCCTTAACTGTTAGACCTCAGGAAATCTTAGAAATACATAATATATTTCAAAATCCTATAAATAGATGACAAATTGATTCATTTTATCAGAATACATAATAATACATAAAACTGAAGAGGTCTAAAATTTAGGAGTTCAATCCTACTACAACAGCTAGAGTCATTTGAAATTCCTACCTTTATTTCAGTAGTGCCAAGGTTAGATCTCAAAAATTATTCAGCGCATGCAGTTCAGAAAACAGAAAATCTCTAAGGGATTTAGGTCTGAGGATTTTTTGAAGACTGCAGATGCCTTTTTACTTTTGAGTTCTGTTGAGTGTTCAGAGAAGTTGACAGATCTCAGCTGAGATCTGAGAAGAAATTAACTCCATGGAGCTTCTGGAGTATCAGTCTAGCCTATTCCTTCACAAACACCTTGACCTGTATTTCTTGATGCTTTGGTTTAGTAATATTTATTCAGGTGTTTAAAATTGAAGTAGTTTATGTACTCTTTATGTACAAATTTAAGTCCAGACTAGACATGTCATTAGTCTAAATCATGAGAATGTAATGACTGCTCAACCAAAGACATATTATGTAAATTTATGGTCAGATAAAAACTCTTTTTACTATTAAAAAATAATTAACATATTTTTAAAAAGTATGGAGAGCAGTTTGCTGTCCAGAAAGACTAGATTAAGAAGTGAGATTTCCTGTACTACATTTCTGGAATTTTAGATTTACAGTCTTAAATGCCTAGATGTACTTGCATATTTCTAGGAACTGAGCATTGCTACAGTCACTTCTAAAGATTTTTCGAAGAACATAAAAAAAAATATTAAGTATTTCTATTATTTCCTGAAGTTCTGTCTGTGAAAATCAACTAGGAATTTTGCCTGCCTTTTTAGTCTGCTTTGGATCTGCTATTGCAAAAAAAGAGGCTTTCTGAAAATATATCATCATTATCTTCAAAATCAGGAAATGCTGAATACCAGATTTATTTTTATCAGATTTTTTTCAAAAATATCTATTCTATCTGAAGAAACAATTTATTGTAACAATAGTCCTTGCAGCCAGTTTGTGAGTGCTCAAAAACTCTACATGAAGTCCTTGCATGTTGATAATTAACACTGAGCCTAGGAACGTTTCCTATAAAATCAAGGGAACAGTTTATATGCAGAGCTTAACCCAACTCTTTCATCCTGTCTTCACACGAGCGGTGTTTCATACATTTGATCATCTTGCCTTCCTCTGGACTCAGTCAAACAAGTTCAAATCCTCCTGGGGACCCCAGAGCTGGATGCTTTGCAGAGGGGCGGGATCCTCTCCCTCACCCTGCTGCCCACGCTGCTTTGGATGCAGCCCAGGACACGTTTGGCTTTCTGAACTGTGAGCACACTTTACAGGGTCACATTCAGTTTTTCATCCGCCAACACCTCTAAGTTCTCCTCCTCTGGGCTGCTCTCAATCCACTCATGACACAGACATTATCCATGTTTGGGACTGTCCTCATGCATGTGCAGGACATGACACTTGGACTTGCTGAACTTCATACGGTTGCGCAGACCCACCTGTCAACTCTGTTAAGGTCCCTCTGGGGACCTTGCAACTCTTCCCCCTAAAATATCGGCCACATAACCTGGCATTGACTCAGACTTCAGAATCCATTGTGGAGATCAATTATGCAGTTTGTCCTGTCTCAGGTTCCTGGGCCTTCCCTATGAATATTCAGGTAAGGAAGAGTGTATGAATATGGGAATGCATAGATTCTCTAGGCAATTCATGTTCTAGGGACCGTCTGGGCTGCAGGTTCTCTCAAATCTTCTGTATTTAAGTAAAAACAGGTTATATTAGCTTTTAATTTAGTGTTTCTGGATTCCACAATATTCTGAGACATTTATCCCTTTTATTCTAGTTCCTATCTTATTAATTTTCTTCCTAAATGGCTTGCTTATTTCCTGTCTTTAAAATTATAGTCCTTCTCTGTGCTAGTATTATAGTAAGATATAATGTATTCTTCCTTCACTGAATATTATATGATTATGGAATGCACCATTTTACTTAGGAATTTCTAACCACCTTCCCATGTTTCATGAATATTCTTAATTATAGTGATGACATTTCAGAAAGACATTATAATAATTATATTATATTATATTATATTATATTATATTATATTATATTATATTACATTACATTACATTATATTATATTATATTAATTACATTATATTACATATTATATTATGTTATATTTAATATATTAATTATATTATATTACTAAGGTTGCTGTATTATTTTTATCTTAGTTTCCATGAAAATAAGGTTTACATGGTTATACTCTTTGTCAGAAACTAAGCTTTTTTTCTCCCTCTGATACCTTTATGTTCACTGTGATACCTCTATGGTCACTGCTGCTTCTAATAGCAAGTAATTTTTCTATCTTTTTCTATCAGATAGATAGTTCATTGGTATGAAACCCTAGAAATCTGAATTTGAGTAGAGAGACCTGCATTAGGAGTTCTTTAGAGAGGAAAGTACATTGCAACACAGAGAAGTTCCTTCTTGAGTATCTGCTTGTTTGAAAGAATGTGAGTAAAAAACACATTAGGCTGTATAGGTTGTGACAAGGAATTTGGATTCGGTATTTCAGGCTAGTAAGGGAAGAAGATTTTCATGTGGTGTAAGGAAAGTATGAAATGCCCATTGGATAGTAGTAAGAGTTAAGAAGGGAAAGGGGATTGTTTTGTTTGTTTGTTGGTTTGTTTATCATTTTGTGGATAAAATATGAGAAAAACAGAGATTAAGGTCTCCAGGAAATGCTGGGATGCTGCATCCATACAACATACTGAATATTTCAATTTACATGCTTTTTATGGAAACTGCCCAAATATATTGCAGGCAATATATGAAGGTGAAATAGACACACATATCTGAAACTGCTAGAGAATAGAGATTTAGTTTAGCTAAGACCGAAACTGAAACCCTGGAGCATTTTCGTTCTCAGGCTTATCTCTTATGATATGTTAAAGATGGTTGCTAACTTCTTGGTTTTGTACAAAAAAAAAAGTCATAAAATTTGTTGTGTGCCTCTTGTTGTCACATAACACCAAAAGACTAACATTCTTTAGCAGAAAGCATCTATTAAGCATGATTACTGCCGTATGATATTTAGAGTTGCAAACTAATAGGAGCTGAATAATCATGTTCAGTCTCTTCAGACACAACATTCCAGTGTGTTGGCTTGGCAATGATCAGGCAGTCTCAAAAAATTTTATAAGATTTTTTTTCCCCTAAATTTTATATTATTAAGATTCATTGTATTTTACAATTGGATTTGAAATGCATTCTACGTTATTTTAGCTAGGATAGGAAGCTACTTGCATTCTTTTTTTTTTTTTTTCTATGAGACTTGCAATTTTCTGTTCTCTTCATGTCATCTGCAGTTGTTCAAATGGACTGTTCACTAGGCAATCAGCCAGCTATTTGAAACACCTGCAGTACCTGTGCTGATAAGGCACACTCTTCACTGAAAGAAATCTGTCATTACTTGAACAGTAGGATAAGTTATGGAATCTTCTGCATTTTAAGTAATTAACTGACTAGGTTTGCATTCTTAATACCGGCAGAAACCCTTATTTGCTATGCATCTTAGTATTAACAGTATTTTGCTGAACATTCTGCTGACTCTTTCATATAATTGTCATGGTGATTGTTAGATGGTGTCAAGGTGATCAAACCCTTTTTCTTTCATGCTAGTTCAACTATATTGCTCTGGTTAATTTTCTTTGTTACAGAAAGTGAGATGCAGTCTGCAAATGCAAGCACCCAGTAATATGAAACCATACAAAATATGCTTCATTTTGATTTTTAAAACATGCATTTTTCTGGGTTGTTCAATTCAAACACAGAATGCATCAGCCATGGATTTCAGAAGCAGCAGATACAATTTTTCTCTTGCGTTTGCATTCTGATGGACTCCTTTTCCACTTTCTCAAATCAACAGATCTGATATGACTCTTGGCAGCAATGATTGTGTAGAAAAAAGGACAATCCTTTAGCTAAGAAATTATTCTGGGTCCTCCTTGTGAAAAGGGAACTTGACTCTTCCAGGCCCATGAATAAATTTAGACTTTATTTGTCTGTGTTATTAAAAAAATGCAGGGAAAATACCATTGTTGAAACAACGCCATTGGAATTTGCACAGAAATCTTACAGGAAAATACCATACGCAAAAAAAATCTGAGTATCATTTCAGTGATATAAAATGTGATTTAAAATCAGGATATTCATCAGGGCAGCGAGAAAGTTTCTTTTATTTCATTGATGCCAAAATATTATCTTAGCTTCCAGGTATAATGAATTTCCTCATTTCATTTGCAGTGCCAAGAAAATGTACACATCAGGGAGGTGGTCAGAATCCCTAGATAAGTTCTTCTTGTGACCTTTCTTGCCCATACAGGACCAGGCTTTTAATATACAAAACAGATTTTATTTGCCTGAAAATCTAAGAGGCAGGATCAGACTTTTTTCACCTAGACATGTTTTGCATTATATCTAAAAGAGGTGCAAAAATGTTTCACAGAATTAGAGAATCAAAAACCACCCAGAGTTGGAAGGCACTCACAAGGATTATTGAGTCCATCTCCAGTTCCTGAATGGCACCATCCCCAAGCTGTGCATGATGTGCTACAAGGCACACCATGTGCCTGAGAGCTTTGTCCGAATGCTTTTTGAGCTCTTCCAGGCTTGGTGTTGTGACCACTTCTCTGGGTAGCCTATTCCAGCACCCAACTACCCTCTGAGTGAAGGACCTTTTCCTGATATCCAACTTAAACCTGCCCTGACTCAGCTTCAGGCTGTTCCCTCGGGTCCTGTCACTGTCACCACAGAGAAGAGATCAGTGGCTGCCCTTTCTCTTCCCCCACGAGGAAGTTGTGACTGCAGTGAGTCTGTCCTGAGTCTCCTCTTCTCCAGGCTGAACAGACCAAGTGATCTCAGCCATTCCTCAGAAGGCTTCCCCTCAAGGTACTTCACCATCTTTGTTGTGCTCCTTTGGGCTTTCTCTAATAGTTTTATATCTTCCCTAGACTGTGTCACCCAGAACTGCACACAGGACTCACTCGAGGTGAGGCCGCCCCAGTGCAGAGCAGAGCAGGACAATCCCCTCCCTTGCCCGGCTGGTGATGCTGTGCCTGATGCCCCCAGGACACGGGTGGCCCTCCTGGCTGCCAGGGCACTGCTGACTCATATTCCACTCACCATCAACCAGGACCCCCAGGTCCCTTTCTGCGTAGCTGGTTTCCAGCCTCTCCTTCCCCAGTCTGTCTCTACATCCAGGGTTGCCCCATCCCACTCGTGCTTGTTAAGCTTCATGTGGTTGATAGTTGCCCAGCCCTCTGATTTTTACAGGTCTCTCTGCAGGGTTTCCCTGCCTTGGAGAGAGTCAGCAACACCTACCAATTTTGTATCATCTGTAAATTCACTTAGTATCCTTTCCAGTCGTTCCCCCCAGTCATTTATGAAGATCTTGAGGAGCACAGGGCCAGATGCTCACTCATCACATGATATGTGAGACTGACAGGCCTCCTGTTTCTGCGGTCCTCCTTCTTTCCCTTTTTGAAAATCAGGACAATATTTGCCAGATTCCAATCAGCTGAGACCTCTCTGGGTTCCCACTTACCTAGGTTTCTAGGAGACATAAACCACTGCCATTTTCTCAAGTCCAGAAGTCAAACCATATTTCCACTGGTTTAGCCTGTTCTTTAAGATAAAAGAAGCCTGTAATCAAGTCCGTGAGCACTAGTGTGGCCAGCCAGGACCAGGGCCATGGTCATCACCCTGCACTTGGCATTGGTGAGGCCTCATCTTGGACACTGTGTTCAGTTATGAATCCCTCACTAAAATAAAAACATTGAGGTGCTGAGTCATGTCCACAAAAGGGCAATAAAGTTGATGAAAGATCTGGAGCCCAAGTCTTCTAAAGAGCAGCTGAGGAAGCTGGGGGTGTTTAGGCTGGTGAAAAGGAGGCTCAGGGAAGACCTTATTGCTCTCTACAACTAACTGAAAGGAGGTCATAGTGAGGTGGATGTCAATCTCTTCTCCCAGGTGACAGGATGAAAGGAAATGGCTTTAGCTGCTCCAGGGGAGGTTTATATTGGATAGTAAGAAAAATATCTTCACAGAAAATGTTTTCAAGCACTGGAACGGGCTGCCCCGGGAAGTGGTTGAGTCACCATCCCTGTTAGATGTGGCACTTAGGGATATGTTTAATGGTGGACTTGAGCAGTGATGGGTTAATGACTGAATTTGATGTTCTCAAAGAATGCAATACATTCCTTTTCTTTTTTTTTTTTTTCACACTACTAGATTATAGTTATTTTTTATTCATAAAGGAAGGAAAAACAGGGAAAAAAAGAGCTAATAGGAGTGGTTATGATGATGTTCATTATTATTTCAAAGTATCTTCTTTTGATCATGATTGAACTTGTTTAGCTGCTGCCACTCAATATTCTTTGAAGAAAACTGCCTACTAGCAAAGAAGAGAGTTGTGTCAGAAAATCACTGTGAAATTAGGGTGACAGGAATAGAAATATGAGCCTGAAACAGAAACAGACAACAGCAATGATGTTTATTGCATTCTCTTTTTCCCGTATATTCCAGTATAAATATTTATGACTTTAACTGAGTGTGACTCAGCACAGTTTTGCCCCAGGACCAAGGAGCCAATAGTTACTGCTCTTTTTTTTCCTGGTATCTAGTGCTAAATCTAAAAGTCTGTCTGTCTATAAGTGAGGGGAAGTTTCAAAGATGTTACACGTGTTTTTAGCAGGAACAGCAGTACCGAGAATTAAACGTAAAGTATAAAGTCTTCTTTATTTTCTTAAGTGCTCTATAGTATAGAACTGTCTGCCAGTGCTAATGTAGGCTTAGAAAAGACCACAATGTGAAGTCAGGAAGAATTGGTATAATCTCATAATCTTCTGTTTTGTCATTCCATGGCCAAAATGATTCTGCTGTAAGGACACAAATTAAATGTATAAGTACTTTGTCAGCCATGTCTCTGCTTTCCAAATTGCACAAGTGTGCCAGATCATTTTGTTATTTACTTAGAATCTCAGACAACTGAAGGTATGAAATCCATGATCATGAAAATACTGTGAATATTCACTCCGTGAAGTTCAGTGGTTTAATTTGCATTTACGTGTATTTCTAAGACTTTGCTAGCAGACCTGATTTGCAAGTAAAGACCTCTTGAAAGAGACCTGGAATAAAGCCCAAGAGGAAAACAGAGAACTACAGAAAAGGCACGAAGCTTGACTTATGGTCTTTCAGAGATGTCACAACCTGCCTTCAATGGATTAAAACCAGACTTCCTTTAACATACATACCTTAATTGTTGTGGTTTTTTTTTCTTTCAAGATATTTACTGTAACTTATGAAAGCATCTTTATGTTTCACCAGTAACAATTTTTGTATAGTTAATGCTAGAGGCATTATTTCATTTTAGAAATGTTGGTTGACCCCTTCTAGGTAACTGCTCCACAGTGATAAAAATGTAAGGCTCTGGCAATCAGCTGTGGTGGAAGGGCAGCATGATTCTACATGCATGAGTTGGGGAACATGAAGAGTAGACTTATTATCCATAAACCACCACAAAGAGGATTGTGGCATATTATATGATTTTTGCAGAATATGAAACATTTGAGGATTAGTTTTATAGAGAGCTGGTGTTCAGAAAGAAAAAACATTGTGTATTAAGGTTCTTCTCTATGTATATGCTGCTTTAGTCATCTCATTTAAAATTTGCGGTTTGCTTAATGTATTTTAAATTTTTCATAACTGAACTCTTGGATGTGACTGTAAGTACAGAAAGATTTCTCAGAAATGCTACAGACATAAGAACTATGTCTAGAAGCTGAGGACAACCTGTGACAGCTAATTCCTAAAGTTTATTCCTAGACCATAAGTGCACAGAATTAGGCCGATTGTTCAAAAATTTCAAACAGAGGGGCAAATGTTTTCCATAAAGTTAATTCCTTATAAAATACATTGGTTGGTGCTCTTTTAAATTATTATTTTTCTCCTTAGTAATGAATTAGGAGTAATTTTGGGTTATCCAAATGATTTTTTGTTTCTTGGGGTAGAGACAGTGTTTTTCATAGTTGCATTAATTTTCTTTAAATCTCATGCTAGACAATTCATGTTTCATGACGTACCGTAGACAATTTTACCAAAATACTACTACAAGTAAAATTAAAATTTGGTACATTTTGTTGAACTTGAAAAGCAATGCAGATTCATATTTGGACTCAGTAACCAGGTCCGTGTCTCAGGAAGTGATTTTAGTGAGCTCTTTCATAAAATACTACTGTGGAGAGCAAGGGAAAAAAACCACAATATTTCAATCTTTTCTCTCAAGTTACATGTCCTAGAATATCCCAGAATTAAAAATATCCATGCAAAGCCACTATGATTTTTAGTCAGGGCCTGATATTTAAGTATATCTCTTTGAAGATGATGCAGAATTTTCACATGCAAAATGCTTTATGGTACCATTTGCTAAGTGCAGAAGGGCTATAATGCATGGACATCAATTTCACCCTTATTTATTATTCTGAAAAAGAAGAACAAGAAGAGGAGAAACAAAATGACCCATACTTTTGCTTTCTGCAGAAAATAAATCCACTGGCCAGGTGAATAAACTACACTGAATTTCAGTTTATGGTTGATGGAAGATAATTTCCTTTTTTTATGATTCTTTAAACTTCTTCAGATATCATTTATCTTTCCATGAATTTTAAAACTTCCATTTTAAAAAGAGATCTGAACTTTTGACAGCATAGTTTACTTCCATGTTCTTACTAGTTTACAAACTGAAAGAAGTAACTCATGACAAATACTATTGAAATAACCTTTAGTTTATAATTCATCCAAGTGGATGAGCCTGAACAGGAAATTGCAGGATTTAGGGCAACAAAATTTTTATTCGGATACTGGTAGTGTAGACATTGACTTAGGTGAAGTGCTTGTTGTACTGCTGAGCTATATTATACAGTAACTAATAATCAATTTTTTAGTTGTCAGTGTTAATATTCTGCTAAGATAATTAAACTGCCCTGTGATATCAGCCTCAGACTCCAATTTTAAATCATGAAAGAGTAAAACCTAATAAATGTGATCTAAAATGTTGTCAGTGGCAAAAAATCAGTAATGCAAAGGAAAACAGAATTTAGATATTGGTTTAGCCGCAAAATTCTCCCTATATGTAAATGTAATGTCTTCCGAAAAATGACATACTCCCCAGTACATGAGATAGGGCCTTTGAACTCTCAAACACAACAACGCTCCTATACAACATGGTCTCATCTGTAAGCTGACTAGGAGTACACTCATCCAGGTCATCAGTAATGATATTAAACAGAACTGGCCCCAGTACTGAGCCCTGGAGAACGGAATTTGTCGCTAGTGGCCAACTGGATCTGACTCCATTCACCACCACTCTCTGGCCTGGGACAAGTGACCTCTTTTACCCAGTGAAGGGTTCACTCATCCAGGCCCTGAGCAGCTCCAGCAATGCCCCAGATTTCAGTGCAAATCATAATACGAAATACCTCTGCATGTTTTGCCAGATGCCTACTTCTCAGGTTACAAATGTCCAAAGAAAACTCATGAACTCTTTTTTTTCTGCAGACAAACCCCTTTTTCTTCCAAAAGAAAGTAATATTGTAGTTGCAAGAGGTTTCTAGGTCTGGTCCTTTGTGAATAAGCATTTGGTACAGAATATATGGTGGTTGTCAAAAATTCTACTGTAACATTCATATCCAAAGACCCATTCAAAATGTTTAATTAATATTGGACTAAAATCATTAATATTTTGACAAATTACATTACACTACTTAATGAAAAGAAAACAATATCTTTCAGTCACCAACTTGGAAATTGTTACAGAAATGAGTGTCAACTCTAGTTCAAATATTTACAGTCAGAATTTCTTTTAAAATTTCATTTGATCATATGTTTTCAGTTGATCTGTAGTTCTGAAATAGTGTCGTAAGACAAAAGGCTATTTTTAGACTTTCTTTATATGCTCTTTTTTGGGGCTATGGTTTTATGACTTCATAACAGATTCTAGTCTGGATGGAACATTTATCTGTTTCATTTAAACAAGTATTCACAATGGATGCTTCTGCATTAAATTATTCAAATGTATCAAATATTGTCTGCATCGGGAAGACACCTTCTCAGATGTCCCTTTTATATGTATCACAGAGATGGGATTCAGACCTATACTTAATTAGGAAAATCTTTGGTGTTTTAGAGAGCAGAGCTTCTGAGACCACAATGGTATTACTGTTAAATCAGTATGTTGTCACAGATACATACAGTGCTGGATTCAGTTCAAGTAAAATCCAACTTCAGAACAGCAGGAAAATAATTGCAGGGCAAAATATTGGCCTAGCAGGTGCTGCAGTTGTTATCCACATTATTACTATTGATAATCCCCTACGTGAGGGATGTAGGTTGTTTCCTGTAGCTTTAAAATTTTGCTTTCTACCACAAATAAATTCTGAACACAATTAAGACACCGTGATGCTGACATTTGCAATAAACTCTAAATTTTACTTCCTTTTTGTCCTGATCACAAGTTTATTTTGTGTAAGTCAAGAAATCTGAATATGTTTATATTTAAAAGCTACTAAGTCTTAATAATTTCTCATAACGTGAATATATTAGCTTCACAACAAATTTTAATAGATTTAATTAAGCTCAAAGAATAGGATAGAGAATCTTTAAACGCTCTAGTTAACTAGAAAATGGCATCATCTTCCTTTCACTCTCCGACACTACTTTTAATTATTCCCCTTGAATTACTATTGGCTGTAATTAATTTTTTTCTTGAAGAGGTGCCACTGTATAAAGTAGGGGGAAATGCTTGACTACTACACATGAAAACAGTCCATCTCATAACTAATTTCTGAAGCCATATGACTGAATGTAATATAAAAGTGTTGCTTACGATAGGCCTCTTTTAACCCCAGGGAAGGTGAAGGCTATGATTTAGCATACGATTGTATATAGGTTTTTATTTTTTCCCCCAAATTGATATTCACTAGATATGCCGCTAGGGTACTAAATCACCTTAATTTCCTTATTTGAAAATAAGAAAATAGGTACCAAAATGGCCAGCACTGGACTTTGGCAAATGGCTGTTCAGTATTCTAAGACTAAGGGTAGAAATATTATGAACTAATTACTTACTTTCTGGGAAGATATATTTGTTTTCTAGAATAAAAAGATTCGGGTAAAGGGCAATATAATCCCAACTCTACTGCCAAATAACATGTGACGTTTTGTAATTACCAGTAATGATGGTGGGATTATCCCAAGAATCATGGTGAAGGTAAAATAATTCTTTAGTAATTCATGGTTATTAACAGGAAATTACTGCCCTATGAGAACTAGTTGAGTCATTTCACTACTGGTGGTAGTGATGTCAAAAGATTTTTGCTTTTTATATATTTTTCAGATATTCATAGCTCTGTAGACTATTATTATATAGTTATATAGTTTCTTACCTAACTTCAGTACTTTGTTATTCAAACACATTCCTGGAATCCTATTCTAATTTTGCATCTTCTGTGAACCAAGACCATGTCACCTTCCCATGTATTTAGATATAAAAAATGTGGGGCTAGAAGCAAGGGGGAGGTTTCAGTAGGGGGCTGAATCAAGAGGGGAATTACTTCTAATTGGGGATTCTTGTCAATTATGTTAATTTGCTCAACTTATAAAAGTGTCAGAGCCCTAAATCGTGCATGCATTCCGCCATTAAGAGCACCCGGAGGACCTTCAGTAAACGGTAACTGCTTTTTGTCACTTTAATCTTGTTTGGCTTGTGATGTTAGGGCTGAAAAGTCATCCGTAGCAATGACTAGTCATGATAATGAAATAGGGTTTTTTTTATTTTGTGTGTACGTTGAATCCCAGAGACCTCTTGAAATATCATTAAGCTTAAAAATATCACATAGAGTACGTAAAACTGTATATTCATTAGTAGCACAAGTTAGTTCACATGTTGGATTTTCTTTTCCTAATGAGATACCTGTGAAATCTTGTTGAAATGAAATGACATATCAAATATTTGTTCATCAGTAGTTTTCAAGTGTGTTTGACTGCAAGGGGAGATTTTCTGCTGGGATATTATATGATATAGCTAATTATTTTGTCTGTGACAATATAAGAAAAATCAATTAGATTTGAAGGCAAAAGCAAAGATTCCATTTTGGAACAGCAACAGCTGATATATATTAAAAAAAAAAAACATCTTGAGAATTTAGCAAATGAAGTATTAGAAAGTACAGGGCGAGGTGTGTTTAATGATAAGATACAAGTAGGGTTTTTAAAAATTTATTTATTTATTTTATGATGTAGTCGGATGATACCACAGAAGATGAAAAAAAAAAAAAAAGGGCAAAAAACCAAACATAAAGTGTTAGTTGCATTTCAAGCAGTGATTATAATTAAAGCTGTACAGGGACATAGCTTATGGCTGTGAGAGATCTTCTGGGAGGTGAGATAGAAGCACACGAGTCTTGTTGGTAACTTCAATAATCTAAATTTTTGGATGGCAGGAGGTAGTCCTATTACAGAGCTCAAGTTAGTAGCTTTGCATATTATAATTGCATATCTTTACTGTCTCTTTTAAACAATATAATTCTTGTGTCTGTATTTTGGGAGTTCATAAAAATTAATATGATTGTGTTGCAGAATTTTTGAACAGAAGAGATATTTTACGGTGCTCACAGATGTGTTTTGAATGGTTTGTTAGGGTTTTTTTACCCCACAGACTAATCATCCTATTATATTTAAAATCTGGTTAAAAGTCTGGTGTACACTGCATCAAAACTTTACATATTTTGCTGTTTGTGTTTACATTTTTTGCCTGACTTATATCAAGGAATCTTTATCAAAAAGGCAGGTAATTTCAACTTTCTAAAGAAAAAAAAAGCATTGGCAAATGGTTTAGAAAGTAAGTTGACAAAGACTTTTAGATGTCTAAGGTATTCATTAAAACTGTTACTGGTTTTACTGCACATTACTAGAGAGCCATGCAATTTGTTACTGATTTGGATAAAATTGCTTCTTTTCTTTCAAGCAATCATAAAATTACTGAATGCTAAATTAGGTAATGGTAATAAGGTTCTGCACTAATGTGATTCCTGGTTACTTAAAAGTTTTCTTCAGCTACTAGAAGAAACCAATATTTCAGGTTACTTAGGAATACTTGCCATTCATGTAGCAAATCAAACTTTCTATGTAGATGTGCATTTTACTTAGACGTAGAGTAGGTCTACTTAATTATTATTAACAGAAAGGAAAAAAAAGCACTTTTATTTTATCTTGAAGCTAATTTTTTGAAGTGGTACTGTAAATTTTAGACTAAAATGAAAAACATGGTTTGTTTTCAGTATATTCATTTGGTTAATTCAGTCTAATGTACATTAGCAGAGCAATTCAAGTGTTTTTACTTCTGACTAACAAGAAATGAACAGCTTTAAGTGTAGAAAACCTTTCCCTTCTCAGAAAGAAGCTCTCAGTGATTTCAGTTTCACCTAGCCCCCCATATTTCCCAGCCAAAATCCAATTTGCCAAATTAAGCTCCAATTTTTGCTGTTGCAGGTGACATCAAGAGAAGCAACAAGTATCAAAGTGCAGCACTAGATCTGCCTTTGCTTTTGTACCTGGGCCCATCATTCCCTGTACCAACCCTCTGATCCTGTTTTATCTCATTAACTGCTGTCTGTGCCTGCTTTTATGGACATCTCCTCTTAGCCATGGGTCTGCTACTGATGGTCCTGCTCCTCAAATTGGTAGAAGTCCTTATACCGAGAATGAATCACAGTTATCTTCTACTGAGTTAGTAGTAAAAGTAGAGGAGTGATCTTTAGGCTTTGGACAGCATTTTTTCTTTAGCTTTGATCTTTGTGGTAAGCGTTAAGGATGTTGCTTTCAAAATTTTTTTAAAAGACTGACCAACTCTAAGCCATTTTGAATTCATGGAGACTAATTTTAAAGCAAAAATATTTTCATAAATCCAGATTAAAATATTTCAAAATTGCTCTGACTAAGGTTATTTGAACTTTTTAATTGCTTGTACACTCTGTTACCTAATTATATTGTGTCTGATAATTTGTGATTTCCTTATTTTACCTAAATGCATCAAAAGATGAATTATTGGAGAATGTTGCCTATGACTATGGTGAATTAATGAGATCTGTGAGTAGTTAGCTTTGTAAATCTGAGAAAACCAGAATTTATTTCAACACTTCTTTGGCTATCCTTGCTAAGCCAGCCATTCCCATACCATTTTTTTTCCTTCTGTCAGCCAGACTAGTGAGAGCAGTAATTGCCTTCTTCATATATTAAAATATGAGGTTCCATGGTCTTACTTATTATCAAAATTTAAATAATAGGGTCATGGCTTGGGTTGGAAGGTACCTTAAAGATGACCTAGTTCCAGCCCATTTGACATGGACAGGGGCACCTTTCACTAGACCATGTTGCTCAGAGCTCCACCCGGCCTGGCATTGAACACCTTCAGGGGTGGGGCATCCACAACTTCGCTGGGCAACCTGTTCCAGTGCCTCACCACACCCACAGCAAAGAACTTCTCCTAAATAGATCCTTGATGTATACATGGGGATTGCACCCTTTGTGCTATCATATCATATCATATCATATCATATCATATCATATCATATCATATCATATCATAATAATTTCTTATTTGAAAAATTGTTGGGAATCTTACAGAAACTTAGACATGCTTTTCAATGAAATGAGGCACAGAAAGGGAAAAGAAATATTATGGTGGATGGCAGTGATTTAACAGATGTAATGAACAAAACGAATGCAGTCAAATGGACTTTCTGACAACCATCTGTGCGTACGCGTTGTTGACCTTGCCCCTATTTCTGCCCATCATCTGCCTGCTGCTGAGCCATAATCCACTGCAGCGCAGAATTGCAGGTGATCAGCACAGTTTTGCCCACATGGAGGGCAACGAGTGCTGCTGCGTCAGTCCTCAGCAGCACTTTTTTTTTATCTGGGTGTAGTGTGAGGTGTGATCTGCTGTTGGCAGTTCATGAAAATAAAGTGTGAATAGACTCACAGAAAGGGGTCCTGGGAAGACCAAAAAGGCTTTACATGTATCCTGAAATATTTGTGCATATGACTAGGCTGAAACAGCTTGAAACAGCCCATTGGTCAGACAGATACTGTGATTTCTAGTCATTGCTCATTTAGAAAAATTGTTCTGGACGCTACAAAAAAAAAAATAACACTAATAATAGAAATATCTTTAAAAAATACAACCTTGTGTGTTGATTTACTATTTTAGGAAGATGGAGATTTGGAGAAATATTTTGTGACTTTGTCTTGATGGCTCACTTCAAGAAAATTAAAGTTAATTGGTAGTTATTGATAAAAATCAAGAGTTTGTTGGATAAGTGGTATTTTAGCAAAAAAAACAAAAAAACAACCAAACAAAATCAGCAAAATAAATGTACATAAATTTTCTCTGTAAGGAAAAAATATTAGCACATGTTTCAGTGTTATCATCTTCAAAGGCGTTCTTAGAAATTTATCTTGGCTCTGGGAGTTACTGGGAGGAGCTATGAAGTGGCCATTCTCTATGTATATGTCTTCACTTATCTAGGCAGAGTTTTTCTTTCAGTAAGTGATTTGATAATAAATATTTATTTACATTTGACAGGATGAATACTTTATGGTTAGCATAGTACTAAATACAGGGCACAGACAAGGAATTGTGAGAGGCAGAGGGAGTGACTATTTTGAGGATACATTTGGCTTTGGAGGAACAGAGCAGATACAGAGCTGTTCATTCCAGCTTCCCATTCATTTTGATGGATGTTCTTGTGAATTGGATATTCTTGTCAAATGGATGTGTTAAATCCAGTCCCAGAGCACACACATTTGGAATGATTGAAAAATGGATGTCTACAAATATACTTTATGATTAAGCAGTGGTTAAATCTCCATCATAATCTGTTTTCATTCATGATTTCAAATCCACTGGAATACTTTTCTCACCCTTGGACTCTTTAATCAGTATTGGGGTTGCGGGGGTTTTTGCTTGTTTTCTGAGTTTTTTTCACAGTAAAAGTTAACTTTCCTCTATGCAAGTCTTAGATTCTGTATTCATAGGACACAGGAGCAAATGCCCAATATTTTTAGGCATATGATTTAAATTCAAACAACTCCTAGGCTTTAAGTGAATCATGTGCTTTACCAAATATGAACTAAAATAGTGAGCAGGGGCATGAGAGGTGGGAGGAAGCTGTTCTGTTAGACGCATATGTTAGCTCTGTCTTCTTACCATGATCTTAGGGCAGACTAACAGGGTGTATTACACTGAGAAATAATAAATGCTAATTGTTTTGTTTACAGCACCGTGGATTTGTGAATTAGGCATAATTTATGTAAAACTATTACATGAGGTACAAGGATGTGGACAGTAGGTAGAGTAGATAGACTGTGTTACTGAATCTCGAAAGCAGCAAATTTAATTCCATTTAAATGGAATAAAGAAATACGATGATTCGTTATAGAAATGTGATTAACTCGTTGCTTGTAATACCTACTTAGGGGAAAACACTGATAATACAATTACAGCAAATGAAGCCAAATTATTGTGTATTTAAAAGGTTAGAATCATTGTGTGTCTTGTTAGTTAGCCAGGGATTTTTAAATTAAATCATCTCTAATATATCGTATAAAGATAGAAATCTGCACTTTTCAAAAAAACCAAAAACTTTCTGACTCTGAGTATATTTAGAAAAGAAAAATATTTGTAAAATTCTAGGAGAATTTTGGTATGCAAAGACAACAAAAGTATTCTGTAAAAGGTAAGTAATTATTAGATTTTTTTATATTCTGATACTGAGAAGCAATCCCTGTCTCAGCTCAAGATTAAAAATACGTCAAATATAGCACATTCAAATGAATCAGTCTTAAAATATAATTTATTATTCAACTGTGTGAATATGTTCACACAGGCTAGAAAATGGACTGTACCAATTTGCTTTGCACCTTGAAGGCAGCAATGCATGACTGCAGTCAGAGATCTGCATTCAGATCTTGTAGATGAACAGTTCCAGTTCATGCGAATGACCTGAGTTGCCATAAATATTTTAAAATGTGGCTCTTAGTTAGTAGTCCATTAAACAATTGCATACTCAACCAGTCCAAAAATTACCCTTCCTAATTCTCTGCTGAAAGAGCACTGTTATAAATTCTCAAGAAAAACAGGAGATGACGATAGCCTCTAGCAGGTCTGTGGTACTGTGTAGTAACAACATGGAAAATTAGCTCATGCAATTCTTTGAGAAGGGTGCTGAATCTTGGAGATGAACCAGAGGGTTAACGAGATAGGTTAGCTGTACAAATATCAAATTACAACACTGAGTTTTGGGGACAAATGAAGGCACCAATGCATGAGCAAGAGTGGTGGGAAGTGAAAGTCCAAATATAAGGGATTTGAAGAACAAAAGGTGCCCCAGAGTGTAGAATATACAGGAAGAAGGTCATGAATTTTGGTCCCCATTGGTAAATACAGGTGACAAGGAACAAAAATAGGTAGTTAATTATTGGGTTATCTACCACTAATAAGAAAGAAAATTGAGAACTAGAAAGGGAAGACTACAACTGTCTAAGATCTTGCACTGTGAAAAGAAAGCCTACAAGAGGAAGAAGTAACCTTTCTACAAACTCTATGAAACTCAATTTCTTTTCAGCTTTCTCTGAGAAGAGAAGAAAATCTCTAGCAGATAGTTTGGCAGTAGTTAGGAACAAAATGGTTAAAACATACTACTCAGCTGCCAGGCTCAAGACTGACTTCAGCTTTACGTCAGTGGAGGCCTCACCAAAGCCAGCTGTTAGTGAGAACTACTTTTGTTTCAAAAAATCCATTTCTGGGTCTAGCTGATTTCCAAGCTATTACAACAGGGGTGGGGGCAAGGTATGAGGGTGGGAGAGCTAATATCCTTTCCCACCCATTCTATTCCTGATGTCAACTCTTATGTACATCTGAGAGCGCAGCAAACAAATTTTAAACACTAACCCAATAAAAGGTTTCTTTCATCTTCCTACCTGCCACTGCTCACAATATAAGAATAAAACAGGTAAGTTTAGTCCTTTTATAGTGAGAAAGATCATCTTCCTGTTAGACAAAAATCCTCTGAAGTGAGAAAGTTAAAGAAAGTACCTGGACTTATCTCATTTTTGTTGGCAATGACACACTGATCCTTCTGAAGCCTCCTCATGACACCGTTCATGCAAATTAAGCCTGTCCACAGGCAAATGAAAAAGGGTGATCTGTATCAGAAAGCTATCTCTGAATGCTATGAACACCTCACTTTGCCTCCTACTAGATGCAGGGAAGGGCGTGTAGTAGCTGCATGAGTCGTTTACTTTTGACCTTTACAATAGTAATTTTTACCAATTTCCATGTATATTTCTAAAACAAATTCATTTTCTTCATTGCTTCTAACTGTTTTGTAATACACCCATCTCAAAGGTATGATGAATACCTTCAGTTTTTCAAGCAGTGTTGTTTCTTTCTTTCTATTTCAATATAACAAACACCATTTTTATTTTGCAAATTAATAATGCATTTGAATTCTGCAGGTGTTTTACCTGTATGCTTTAATATCTTTTTTGAATTGGGGATAATGAAATTGTTCTTGATGGTCAAAGAGGTAGCTTAGCCCTTGTAATATGATCAATTTGCCATTGCTGTAGGTGTTCACTCTCAGCTGTGTGATGGTTGAGCGTTTTTTTTAATAGATGTGGTTGTATCAACCATTTTACTGCTTACAATTTTTTTGCAACAATAAGCATGAAGATGTACTGAATTTAATTTTCTATAGAGAGATACTGTCAAGGTTGCATTTGAAAGTTGTCCTTTACTGTATCTATGCATTAGCATCTTTTCCACAAGTCATCTCTGAAGGAATACTTCCCTCCAATGTCTTGTTCCTACCTTTGGGTATCGCCAAAAGTCTCTAGGGTTATTGTTATCTTAAATGCATTCCTTTTGAATTGCAATGGCAGCACTTCTAAGTGCACAGAATGTCCTACATATATTCATACTGGAATGACAATATGAACCCTTCTCTTTTTTCTTTTTTTTATTGGCTTCTAACTTTTTTAAGGTCTTCTTTGTACCTAGAGGGAGTGCTTTCCCATTCATGCCTTTTTTTTTTTTTTTTGCTACTTCAGCTTTTGTGAAAGAGACAAATTTGCAACTGTGTGTTTATGGCTAGAGACAGATAATAAGCCAAAAAGTGATGTGGGAAATCACGACTGCTGCTACAATGCACAGTTTGCAATAATAGTTTAGCTTCTGGGAGTGATGCAGGTGTGGGAAGTACAGTCGTCAGGACGGTGCTTGTGCAAGTCAGAGTCCAAAGCCCAGAGGCAGAACACCTCAGGTTAAGCTCTCCAGAGGTGACAGTGATAGAAAGCTCCACAGGCAGAGCCTTGAGAGCCTTGTGAGTATGGATGAGCATCACAATCAGACTAGCATTTTTCTGGAATTTTTGGCTCAGGACATTTGAATTCCTCTGAAAGGCAGCTGTAGCGGGCTACAGCTCTAGCCCAGGTGAAAAGGGATAAATTAATATGGTGTTAAGAAACTTTGATTTGTGAGGAATTTCTGGGATAATGAAAAATGGTAGAGTTTTTAAAAGGAAAGATGTGCTCCAGAGAGGATGCAGAACTTGGGATGCATCTTATGTGTTGGCTTCATATGTATACTGAGTGGGTAACATGGGACAAAAAAAGCTCTCTTTAACTTTCCAGAAGGTCAAGAAATTAGATGTATGTTATCGCTAACAGAATGTTAGATGACACCTCATGATGAAAGCCAAGCTTTCTGCCTTATGTAAAATTCTGTTGCTGTGGGTTTAAATTCCTTTCTGACCTAAAATCTCCTGCAGCCTTGGCAGAAGGAGGAAATCCTTGATTTCCTTAGCACCTTTTTATTTTCTTTTTCTTTCTTTCTTTCTTTCTTTCTTTCTTTCTTTCTTTCTTTCTTTCTTCCTTCCTTCCTTCCTTCCTTCCTTCCTTCCTTCCTTCCTTCCTTCCTT
>VZTG01021102.1:525056-598241 GCA_013397845.1 Melanocharis versteri | reverse complement strand
AAAGATTATTCATAAATTCCTATTCTCTTATAGGGAAATAATTCAAATGCAAATATCTTTCTTTCTTCCTTTCTTCCTTTTTTTTTTTTTTTTTTTTTTTCTGTCTTGAAGATCTGGTCTTTGAAGAAAGAATGGAAAATAATGGAAGCATTTTTGAAAAAAGAGCACAATAATAAAGTGACAGAAAAAAATAAATGAGGGAAGTTGCCACTATGCAAGGACATAGAGTTTTGCTAACATGCAATAGAACCTATGGATTTCCAGAACACAGATTGATTTTAGATCAGAAATTTTGTCCCTGTTTGTCTCCAAAATATTAACATTTTACAAAAAAAAAAAAAATAATTTAAATAATGGTGTTCCTTGACACCTATTGAAGGTTTTTGCAGGCCTTGAAAACAGCTAGAAACTTTAACATCTGAATAAATTTAACCAGGGAAAGTGCCAGATTGTGCACATGGCATGGGGCAACTCTGGATGTACGTACAGGCTGGGGAAGGAGACCAGTGTCACAGAAGGTGATTGCTCTGCTCTGTACAAGGTGTGGTCTCATATTGAATATTGTGTGCAGTTTTGGCCACTACAATATGAGAAAGCTATAGGGCTATTTGAAAGTTCAAAGAAGTGCAATGAAGATGGTGAAGGGCCTTGAGGGGAAGCCGTATGAGGAGCAGCTGAGGTCACTTGGTCTGTTCAGCCTGGAGAAGTGGAGACTGAGGAGAGACCTCACTGCAGTCTACACCCCATGAGGAGAAATAAAGGGGCAGACGATGGTCCTGTCTCTCTTTTTCACCCAGAGTGTGGCTGGGCAATGGAACAGGCTCCCCAGGGACGTGGCCACATCACCACCATTCTTATAGAATTCAAGAAGGTTCGGACAGTACTCTCGTGCACACGGTGTGGCCCTTGAGGACATCCTGTGCAAGGACAGGAAATCAATAAACCTTGTAGGTCCCTTGCAACTCAGGATAGTCACAGATTCTATAAAATGGCAATAGCTCTCAAATTCTTCTGATTTGAAAATTTGTATTGTGAAGTTTCAGCAATTCCTACATAAAACAGATGTGCTGTCAGGAATATCATATTCAATTTGTCAAGTAAAGTATGAACGTGGTTTTATGGTTTCATCATCTGTGCTGTTCTGCTTATTGTTTTGTTGGCTAAGATTTAGCTGACCTTAAAATGTGTCACTGGTTTAGACTTCGTTAGTATTTAGACTCATGTATGTTGGGACTACCCATAATTTAAAAAGTGGTCATAGAGGAAATAGACAGAAAAAAAGAGAAAAAAAAAATGCTTTTCTTTCACTAATCCCTCAAAGAAGCAGTTGAAGAAACTGTACAAGTTTTATTTGGAGCAGGATTGTCTCAGGATCTTCATTTGCTGGCTCTGCTCAGAACTGAGATCTGTAGGGGAGATTGTTTCCTGTCCTCCTACCCACAGTATTTTCCATCACTGCAGTCAACCAGGCATCAGCAAGCAGTTGAACCTGGGAACAAGGCAGGGAAACAAACAAAAGAAAAAGAGGACTGCTAACATTTTTTCAGACCATGATTTCTGCTTGTGTTTTTTCTGTTTAAGTGTGTCAGATTTTAATGTCTTATTAACTTGGGAAATACCTTTTGTTTTTACATTTAGACTCAACTTTTACTTCTCTTTGAAGAACTAAATACAGTTGCACACATTCATCTTCCAGGAATGTAATCTTCTCTCTGTGAGGATGACACATAACCTGAAATTGTAAGGTGACCTCTGGAAAGATGAAAGGATATGCCTTTCTATTTCATGCAATTTTTCTTGTCCTAATCAGTGGTGAGGCTTCACAAGATGGCAGATATGATCTAACAAATCACAACTGCCAAAGGCTTCCCCTTTCTCTTTCATGCACTCTACCTACTGCTTTCTGACACCAAGCTCCATGCTGTTTTTTCCCGTGCAGTGATTTCAGTGCTTATTTGACCACTCAGTGTATTGATTCATCTTGCTAAACTGTCAGGATGTTAAGCTAACAAGAAAGGCAAATTGCTTTATTTGATGTTTGTGAGTCCATTTGGCTTACCTGAGATTTGGGGGAAGTGGCAGAGCTGGTCCATGTGGCATCACAAGGGCTTAGGATGTATCTGTGAGAGTCAGTGAACAGTTAGACCAATGCACTTATAGAAGGAAAACTTCACTTGCATGGTTTTCTTTTGTTTTTCTTTCTGTCCAGTAAATTACATACAATGTTTCTAGCTATCTCTTTTGGCTGATTCCTAGGGCACAGCTGGTGACAATGTATTGTGGAAACAGCAACGCCCATTTAATTCTTTGCGAGACACAAATTTGATCATTAAGCCAGGCAGATCATCTGTTAAAATAACATAAAATGAAAATGAATAAATATAAGTTACATAGAAATAGAAGAAAAATGACAGGTTTTTTTCTAACTCTTAGCATAATACAGCAAATGTAGGTATCTACTTACCTTGCAGTTTATTAATTTATTAGTAGTATTTTGTATGGGACAGCTTTATTCTCAATAAAAATCAGTTTTGACTGCAAGGGCCACTTGCTGTTCAGTACTTCCTTGCTATGAGTTTGCACTGCACTGTGTTCCAGTATTATCAGATTACAGGGCAAGGACTTTTTGTTTTGACATGTTTCTCCTATTATTCAGTGCTGTTTATGCTAAGATTTTTCTGGCTGTATAAATAGCAGTTGAGTCTGTGTGTGCATGTATGTGTGAGAGATGGAGAAAGAGGAAGAAAGATAGAGAAGGAAGAGGAGAGGGAGAGTACAGAAGGGACAGAGGGAGAGAAACACTACTTCCAAGCAACAACTAAAGAGCTGCAGGGTTCCCAAAACCAGTGTGCTAATTGTTCTGCTACCTGGCTTGGCCATATGGAAATTGGTCACGATATTTGCCATAACCTGCTGGAGGTTAATTTTTTATTTGGAAAGGAAAATGCAGATTTGGAGCTACTGAAAGCTGAATGTTTTATAATGCTGTGTGCTGAGAAGGAATGAGAAGAAATTTAAATATCAAAAATGCGCAAACAACCCTGCCTTTACCTGCCAAGATTGACATGTTGTTAGTTCTGTGGAGAGAGAATATTCAAATCTACCTGCTGCTTTCAATGAGTCCTGAGATATTTGCTGCAAACCTGGGTATTGGAACAAGTGCTGATTAAATGAGTACTGACCACCACAGAGCTGCTGATTAAAGGCCTTTTTACTCACACTGGTTTGGTCTAAATTAGCACTGTTCATTTTGGAGACACTTCAATACTCCTTTTCTCTAGCAGCAGTATACTAAATGTAAATAGCTAATTTTAGCTTTGTGACTGGGCTGTAAAGAAGTTGCCCTACTCTGCCAGCCACTTAAATAATGTATGAATACAAGCACAAGACCAAGAAAATCATATCTTTCCTCACTACCAACTTTCAGAGAAAGGATATTCTCACCTGGTATCATTCAGTTACTCGTATTTCCAGTTTTGATGCCGAAGATTTCGGAAGTAAAATAAAGAACTTTTGTCTCTTGTTGTCTGTGTGACTGTGGAATGACATAGTAAGACACAGACGTGACGCCTGTTAGGATGAACCAAGTACATGAATTGTTAGAACAAAATTATAAGGCAAATATTATTCCTGTAATATTTACATGCTTACTTTATATCTTGTACCTCAGACCACTTACATATAAGAATGGCTTGTACATTGACACAGTATTGGTTTAGTAGTGTAATTCACATATAAGGAAATTAGTACGGCATCAACTGAAAACTATTTATCAGCATTCTGTTAGTAATATATCAAGGGATAACCTTAAAAAAAACAGTAAAAGGCAGAATAAAAATTAAAAAAAAAAAACCCAAAACAAACAAAAAAAACCCCAACAAAAACAAAAACGGAAAAATAAAATGTTTTTGTACATGAAAGTAGCTGCTGCTAGCGGAAATCTACTCTCAGTGTAGGGCTACCGGATTTATGCAGTTGGGCTGTTTTTTCTTTTCAATTTTTCTAGGTGCAAGAGTGAATTTGGCCTACCAAGACATAGACATTGCTTTAGGATTTGTTCCAGCCCGATTGCTGCCATAGAGTTGTGCTGGGTCACACACAGCCATGACAATTTCTTGCAGTGATCAGCAGACAGGGTGGATGAGTTGGTACGTCTCACTGCTTCTCCAATTTCAGACCACCTATAAAGAACACAGTAGTAAGTGTATATAAGGGTAAAAGAAAAGAGAGGAGGGAAGAACATGGGAAGAGGTAGAAATGTCACCCCTTATTCACACCCTGACATGCAGGCTCGGAGATGAAGGGTGAACAATTTGCCCATTTTGCAGCTGACAGAGCTGATATTCTTGTCCTTGAAAGAAATGCCACAAAGCACTGTCAGCTGTCTTTCTTATTCTAATCAGTTCTCAAACTCTTCTCTGACTTGTAGTCCCAGGGGAATTTTTTATTGTCTTTTCACTTTTTTTTTTCTGCAGGCTTCCTCTTGTCTACTCCTTCATGGACTTTTGCCATTTGCCTCAACTGTGTTCCATGGAAAGCACTGAGGATACTTTAATGTGACAATGAATTGTCATATTAAAATATCTGTCATGCTGTTAGATTGCTGTAAAGAAAATAAAAGATTAACAACACATTTCCAGTGTTGTTCATTTCCAGTAAAATGGTTCTACTTTGAGAATTGTATTTTTAGTGATAGTTTGACAAAATTTACAGGATTTTTATGGACAGATAGTTTTAATGGTTATAATAACAGGATGGCTTTTGTTTCTATTTTAGGAGGCAATGGATTTCATTAAAGGAAGCAAAATGGTCTATGCAGCTAGAATAGATCTCAATTAGAGATTGTTGAACTCTAAATAAGAGCATGAAGTGGTTTTTTTAAATTGATGCCTCCAGAGCAAGCATAACATTGGAAAAATCAGGATTCAGCCTTAAAACTGCATCGTGCATCAGTACATCAATTACATAAATCCTGCCCTCCCTTCTCCTTTTGTCTCCTCTCCCTTTCTTTTTGGCTCATATGAGACCTGACATAAAACAGAAAGGTTACTGATTTTGCTGCAGTAATAAAGGTCTGTCAGAGAACCTCTTGATACTGTGTTTTTTAACCTGAGAGTGGCTGAGATATCTCATCCCCATGTCTTGCCCTGCTTGGGATAAGAAAGTTCAGCCCCAGCTCATGCAGGAAGAATTGAAATGCATAAATTTCTGTTATAGTTTTCCCAAATACGAGAGGAGCAATTAAAGCAAATTTTTCATTTCATGCCTTCTACAAAAACTCTTTGCTAACTTCTTCGCTAAATTGTAGCTATATGTTCATTTAGGAGGATTATTGTTAGATCAACACTAATACAATGAAAAGTGCATCTTAGCCTTCTGCATTTATTTCATTTTTCACCATGCTGTATCATGTATATTCATAAGACAAAGAAGCTGATCTTAGATTGGTAGTTAGGCAGTCTGTATGCAACAGAACTTAATCAAATTTGCCAAAAACTACCTTTATTCTTGTCTCTCACTGTGAATTTTTAACAGTTGTTTTAAACTACTGGAAGTTTGGTAGAACAGCAACATCCAAATCCAAGAAAAATATAGATTATATATTATCAAGGTTAAATGTTTAATTCTTACACATTGGAAAGCATTCTTATTTGCACTCCATTTTTTTGCTCTGTAGTGGTTATTACTGTGATAGTCAGTAAAGTCTCCACTGAGGCTTACTACGTGGCTAAATGAAAGTGTAAGAACTTTATGATCTGTTTCAGTATTTTTAAAAATATGTGTATCTATGGAAACTTGCTAGAACAAGAGAAAAGAATTTGTTCCAAGATGGGAGGTGAGATATAGTCCCTTCAGGCAAAAGCCTCCAATTTCTTAGATGTACATCAGACTGCACCAAAAGCAGTATCTGGTTGGTTTTGGTGTTGTTTGTTTGTTTTTTTTTTTTTTTTGATAACCATATAGAAGTATTTGTCTAGTAAGGAAAGAGCTTTGTTCCAGTCCTGTGCAACAGGGTAACTAATATTTCTTACCTGATTTAATTTTAATCTGTTTAATTAGGGCCATGAAGGAGTGGCATAAATTAGTGTCATGAAATTTGTAGAGTAATATATCCGGTGTTTGAAAGAATGGAGTCAAAGGAAGCATTGCACTCTGGTCTTGGCTTCTTATTTGACTCACGTTTTTAACTTTTCTTACAACAGCCAAATTGGGGGAAAACAAACAAAAAACCAAACAAAAACAACAACAAAAACAAACAAACAAACAAACAAAACCAAACCAAACTAAGCAAAAAAAAAAATCAGTACACTTAGCCTTAAATTATATTCTAATGTTCCTTCTTACACTAAATATTAATGGTTTACCTGATTATCACAAAGTCTGGTGATGTCACTGTTCGTCAATTAAATGTTGTATGAATAGAGGGTAAGAAGCAAGTAAAATGACAACAATATTTGCATTCTATTTCCTCATTAACATTGGATTTTTTTAATATATTTCATATAGTCCCCCATGCTCAGGCAGAGTGTTTCTTCCTTTTTTATTATGGTCAGTATTGCACAGGGTATCTGAGGGAATAGAGTGTCATAAAATTAGAGCAACAACTGGAATAACCGCTATGTAAAATGGATACCACTGTGATTAATTGCATTCTGCAGCCAAGGTCTACTTCCTTTTAATTGCCATTTGGGGTAATTTTTGTCCCACATTAAAGGCAATTGTTTATCCATAATAACATCCATAAATCTAGTTACGAACACACTGCAACAGCTTTACTGAGTGTGTAATACCCCTTTGTAGCAAACCTTTGCCTGTGATAGTAGCTAACTTTGTTATGGCCTAAGCTAGACATGTAGAAGTATATTCAAGAATAAGTATTGTAATGTTAGGGCTTATCTTTCCAAATGAGGTAATATTTTACCTGGCAAGAAGATCAGGAATGAATTCTGCTGTCTTCAGAACACATTCAGATATACTGCTTTTTTTGTCAAGGTACTGACAGATTAGTATTAAGCCAGATCTGGACTGATATAGCTTGGTTTGCAATCTTGCAGGAAGATTTATTAGCTGTCTGTACATATGCTATTTGTCCAGGCATCTTAAGGTCATCTGTGTTTTAGTGAATTTGGAATCCTAGTTTTAGCCTGTGTATTCCTTTCAGTAGTCCCACCCTCTGTTGCTCTTTTTAGTTAAGTTAGATAGACTTTCCAGACTATTCACTCAGAATTTAAGAAGCAGGAATTGTCTCTATTGTTGGGTTATTCTCCTTTTTTTGATAAATGTTTGCTGTCATGGCTCACTAAGATATGAGCTGCAGTCTGTTAATTTTGGCAGTTTGTATTTGCTGAGGATGCTTGGCTTGCCCTTCCAAATATTCACCTGATTCCACTTAATTTCTTTATTTTCATTAATTTCTTGCATAATTCTGTGATCAACCATGTGGCCATTATTAACACCGATTGGCCAACACAGTTGAATGCAAAATATTTTATTAAGCTGAAGAGAGGAAAACTCAATTTAGTTTTCTTTCAGTTAACTTGACAGATGCATAGACAACACTAGATGGATAAATTCAAATAAAAAAAGTTGCTTGCTTAGACATATTGTCATTATTTTTTGAAGTTTGCACCTGATGAGGTTTTTTCACACAAACAGACCTAATTATTATCAATTTGATGTAGGGACACTTGCATCTGAGTTTTTAATTTTAAAGAAGTACATGAAACAAACTGAAGAAACACAAAGTTACTCATTAATACAGGTACAGCATTTTGACAAAATCCATTTTTAATAACAGTTCCCATTAAAAAGGGGGAATTGAGGTCTACCCGTTTTCTTTTGTCACTTTTAATTGTAAATATAAATACTTTTATAAAACTATGTAGGACTAAGTACATTTAGTTGAAGTTGTGCAGCGTACTTGGATGAAAGATTTTCATGTTTAGATATACACTCCTCTGTGGTTTTACTCCTGTTATACTACAAGGAGACATCCTTATGCTTTTCCCAGGTCACTCAGAACATCTTGGTTAAAATAATTCAACCCTTCTTCATCTTTTTGCCAATATATGTTATTTGGGCCTGGCATAAAATCCCATTTCTTTGTTCAGAATTCTTGTCGTTAACCACATTTTTTTTGTGAGAGAGGGAAATGTATCAGGAAGCATCATTATCTGTTCTGTCCTGTATATTTAATTTCTGTGTTTAGGCAATCAAATACCTTGTTCCTTTTGCTGCAGGTGTGCACAGGAGCATGTGCTTTAAATGGTCTTTGAATAGTAACCAGTAGTAACATCTCTTTACAGTTTTATTAATTGCTTGTTTCATTCAGCACATCATTCTTAGACTGACTTTTTTTTCATGGACTATGTGAGAAAACATAGATGGAGCTTTGATTATAGAAGCTTTGTGGTTGATAGCCATAGTCTATTTTTCAAAATGCCATGCCACACAACTCAAAACTTTCGACACTTTCTGCAGATCATTCCAGGGAATGGGTCGTACAGCAAAAGAGTTGTACAAAATGGGGTTATATCCCATGTTAGGAGTGAAACGAAGGGAATTAAAGATCTGAATCCTCTAAATAACATCCTGTGGTGGGGTAGTAACGTTACCCTTTTTTTCAGTAAGCATAGGTTTATGGGATAGACAGCAAAAGGTGGTTGTCTGCTCAGTATGTTACGGTGGTAGCCTTTCAGAATTTCTTGGCCCAGCCACCAATAAACTTTTAGTGTTTGGCACAAGCTGGTACATCCAGTTTGATGAGTTTCTACAACTAAAACAGCTCATCATGTACAGTAAAAGGAATTAATGTCTTAAAATGTGACAAAAATATCCTCTGCAGCTGTAGGACAACGGTAAGCTTACTCTATTCAGAAATGAAAGATTTCTTATTTCAAATTCAGTGCTCTTTAATGTTTTGGACCAAACCAAGGATTAGCAGCCAAATGATGAGAGGAGTTCTGTTTGGACAGAGTACTGGAAATTATTTTGAAGACTGTCAGGTTTAATTTACTGAAACATAACACTGCAAGTGAAGCTCTGCCTTTCTGACATGCTTTCAGTGGTCATAAACCAGAGATGGAGAAAAAAGACATACAGAGAGGCAAAACATTTAGTCTTGATAAGCATCAGAAAATTCTAATTCAGTGGCTGTATTTTAAGACAAAATAAGGAAGATATAGTTTTTTTCATGCCTCAATAGATCAGCAAGGTAGTTTGCTCTAGCTTATGCCTTATAAATGAAAAATAAGAGGAAAGACAGAAAAACAGGAATCCACATTACTGATTCTGCCTAGGATGTTGATTGAGACTATCAAGAATTAGCAGATTTTTTTGCTAAAGATAGATGTCCATCTTACTCATCTGTATCGAGCTTTTGATCCATGGGGAGCTTTGCATTCTACTTTTGATAGTATTATTTTATTATTTTATTCTGTTTTTATTATGATGATATAATTCTTGCAGAACAACTCTTTCGCAAGAAGAACCTGGGCTCTGTGCTTCGTTGTAGAGATACATTAGTCCAAACTTTCTAGTAACAGTGTTAAAATAGGACAAGAGTAGGATCTGTTCCTGTAAGTCATAGTATGTATTCTGTCTACAGCACATCTGTATAGCAGTCTTTGGGAACAAGAAAAACCTTTTGCACTAAGGTACATCTCGTTCCCATAGTCAGTCAGAAAAAACATAATGAAATCAAATTACGATACAATTTTTAGAAAATATTAAAAAATAAAGTGCAACTGTACATATAAGGAACTAGTTGAACAGATGATCTGGGTGAAGTAGCTTAGTCAGTCAAGTAAGGCATAAGTGCAGCTAATTTGCGCTAAGGCAATGTGATTGATGGATGACTCTGAGGTCTCTTTGGATTGTATTTTTCTCTGAGTCATCCCAAATTAAAAAGAAAATATTCTCCCTTTCAAGAGGACATTCTCAACTGGAAAAAACACTGGAATAACCCAGAAAATGTAAGGAAGTATTTTAATTGGAGAATTTTTTTCTGACATACTTATCTCTCAAAGATGAGGGTGAGAATTGCAGTAGTCCTTATGTTTTCTATGTACTAAAATTGTGATTCTGCTTGTGGGTACGCAGATATAACAAGTAGAGTATTGTAAATGGAGAAACATTTCAAACCTAGTCAGCGGAGTTTGGATTGTCTCCATTTTTGCTCTTGCTTGAAATTCCTGTGCAATTGAAGCATTTTCTTTAGAAAACACCTGTAGTACTATTGGCAAAACTTGTAAACATAAGGATTAAAGGAATAATAGAAACAAATACAAAATAATAATTTTCTGAAACAATAATAATAATAATATCAAGAGACAAGACACTCCCTTATTTTTTTTAACACTAGTCTTATTTTGTGCAATGAACTAGAGAGTATTTTGCGTAGAGATGTTAAGATAGTTTTTATGCTTGCTGAGAGGTTTCAGTAGAACTCTTAATTGTCTTCATTTTCTAAAATTCCATGCAGATTGAATCTTCTTAGTAGTTGTCCTTTGTGTGCAATGTATACCAATCCAAATCAAGGCTGGGTAACATCTGCCCTTCTATCAGGCATTCTGGTGCTCACACTGATTTTATTACACCATCATGAGTGGTAAAAAGAGTGAGGCTTTTAGGTTTCCTGGTGGCATCAGAGCCACATACATCTGTAATACTTTTCTGCCAAAAAAATACCACATAAATATAAAGGTAAGCCTCATAATGCTTTGATGAGGCAAAGAAGGAATGTTTTCTGCACATTTTAAGGGGAAGAAGAGAGTATCTGGAGGTAAAGAAAAGAGACTCACTGAGTTTTGGTTGGTTTTCTGTAATTAGAAATTTTCTTGGCATTCCATTTGCTTATATAATTTTTCTCTGCAAAATGAACCCAGTCACCCAGTCTCCTAGCATAAATAGAGGAGAGTATCTACTCTGTTCAGTGAAGAGATGACAGACATTGCAGATAGTCACTGGATCACAGAGAGGCTCATTTTTCCAGGCTAGATTAGCTATACTATTTCCAGTGACAGCTCAGCCACTTGGTCAATTTTAAATTAAGAAAGAATTGAGAATAATAAAAGTCTTCTTCTCTTGGATCCATCATCTATTTACTTGCTCCCAAGCATCACAAGTTTCAGGATCTTATGGTGTAAGCCAACGACACGTGATAATGTCACCATAGCTGGGACTGTCTCTGTACCTCATGTCAAAAATTGCCCTTAGAAACTGTGCAGATGCACGGAGCTGATCTGCAGGCCAGTCTGAATTCTACATGGTTTGCATGAGCCAGAACAACTAAGTCCAGCTGGATCTTAGCTTTTCCCAATAACCAAGGTTTAACTGGTTGAACATAAGCTGATTCAGGCTTGTCTGCATTTTTGTGGAGGCACTGAATGTCCTTACACCAAAAATCACAGTGTACTCTCTAGGACCCTGGTTAGTCTGTGGTTTCACTTGCCTCCTTATTATCCTAGTTAATAGAGTTGTATATAGTGTGCCAGAAACACTGACACTGGAGAATCATAGGATCTGCTGGGAAAGAGACCAGAACAAACCACAATATGAATTCTCCCTTTGAGTACTAAGTATCTCCCATACTGTTCTTTTCAAGAGGTGCACCATAGACATAAAAAAGAGTACAGAGAAGGGCAAAAATGTGGAACATCTTTTGTATGAAAAAATAGTTATTCATGAACCTGAAAAAAAGTAAGTGAATGGGATATGATCTAGACATCCTGTAAAACTGAATGGTGTGAAGGCAAGGAGAGTATTATTATTCTCTGTTTCCCATAACACAAAGCCACAAAAACATCAGAGAGTATTATTGGACATGGTTTTCAGAATGAATGAAGGGCTCTTATTGTCATCATGTCCAGTGCGGATAGACAAAACTGCTGCTGTTTCAAAGCAATTCTTTTACCCTTAGAAGTTTTCCAAAGTTCATGTATTTTAGTCTTTATGTCCATGGGGTGGAAATAATGAATATCCTGTGTCTGCCTTCCTTCTTAACCCAAGTTATATGTTGAGCTGTTTTTTAAGTTTCCAGTTAATTTCAAATGCAGCTCTGAAATATCAAAAGCACTGGGAAACAGAGCTCTTACATAGAGGTTTCATTTATAATTTTACAGCTGCTGCTGAACTGCTTTAGTGCTGCATGATTCGATATGACAAGTGCTAAGTGGCTGACAGTCTTCCCGGAAAACATGTCCCACTCCAGCCAGCAATTCTTGAGTATGTGGTAGGAATGTCTTGGTGTATCTACCTACCTTCTGATAGGTAAGAATTGGGTTAGAATACAATAAATTTATTAAGATGGTCATAGTAGTCCATATTGAATCAGTTTTCTGGATTTTGTGCTGTCAGAATCTCATAGAAGAAGAGATTGGCATTTTGGAGGTGTAGTGTTTTCATCCGGATTTAACACCTTCCTCAGCTATGAGTCCATCATCAAATGGCATCTGGCCCTTTAACGGACTTAAAATTTTTAGGTTAAGCAATTCCCTAAATGTCATTCTGATATGTCTTACCAGTCTTCTCTTTTCAGTGAGGCACCATAAGTAAAACTATCAGTTGCTATAAAAAATAATTTCTTTTCCTGTGATACAAAATCCTTTAAACTGCCCCTAGCCCCAAGAGCAGCACTATTCCTGCCGTTTTAATCTGGTCAGCCTTTGCCACTCAGCACAGTTCTCACTTGGTAAAAAAAGTCAATCTAGTTTTTCATGTCTTTGAAATGCATGTTTATAAAGTTCTCTGTTAGATCATATCCGTGTATTACCATACGTGTATTTATGTTAGTGTGTATATATACATGTATGCAAAGATACTACACATAGGTTTGTCACGTATATATTAATGTGTATGTGTATTTAGTTCAAGCCTGGTTTACACAGCTTTATAAATATTTACATATAGCTAATATAAGTTATAATAGCAATTGCAAATAGTTAGAGTGCAGTGATATTAGTGGCACTTACACTTTCTTTTGGCCACTAATTTTCATATGTGCTCATGTAACAATAATTATGGTAAAGACCATATTTTTTATCTTTATTTTTTTATGAGGTCTGCACAGCCTTTTCTTGAAGCTGTTACTCTTGTTCACAGTTAACCCTTTTTATAAACAAAGAGGCAAATGTGGGCTTTTTAAAGGAATCCCATTCTGGAATTGTTTTTGATCATTAGCAGACTTTTCTGGATTTGGAACATGGACCCTCTATGTACTCTATCAGTACAATAGTTGCTGTGGATCAATTAACGGATTACTTAGGTGTTGGTTAACCTTCTGTATATATTTATGGATCTTCTTTGACACCAGCATGATAATATAGGTCACTTGTTTTAGCACAGAAATTCTAAGAGCTCCACAAGCACTGATGAGAGCTCATTATTTGCAACAGCCTTGCAGATGAGGGTTGTCAAAAAGGAAATACAGAAATCTATGCACTGTGGTTACGTAAAAGAGCTGAATTGTGTTACACATTACTAAAAGTAAAAAAGATTCTGCAGAAGCTTTGTGAATATGCGTGTGTATGTTTTCTAAATTTATATTCTAAAATCAGGTTATCCTTGACCCCATAACCATTTTCATTTGGAACTTTCATCTTCATTTGGGTCTGTTATGAATAAAGGACAAAGTGCAGTAACTGTGCTAATTTTTATAAAACAGAATATTAAATTTATATCCATTACCCTCTTGCTGTGAAAAGGGAAAATGTAACCTGAGTATCATCAAGGATTAGACTCACTTTTTCCTGTTTCTTTGTTTTGTTTGGAGTTTTCATGTCATTTGCAGATATTGATCAGTCTTCATGTCTCTACAAGTTAAAAAAATATAGTGTTAGTATCTCATTTTAGTAGCTTAGAATGGAAATAATGAATATATATATTTGAAGTTTTTTTGATTTTTTTCTGTACTGAACCAGATACTAGACCAAGAATAGAATTACATTTTTTATTCAGTTGATATGATATATTATACTGTTTCTTAATATTTTAGTGTTTTTTTCTTGATAGCACAGGAGCAGTTAGATTTTCTTGTATGTTTGCTTTTGTAAATATAACTGCAAAACCAGGCGTCAGGAGTGTTATGCAAACATACATGTTTATATTAAAAATGTTTATATTTTGTTACAAAGTAGTAGTAATTTGTCTTTGAGCAGCCTGGTCTTGCCTGACCCTACACTGATTGGATCTTTGTAAGCATGAAAATTGGCTGCATTTCTATCATACTTTCACCTCTGTTTGGATGTCCTGTGAGGCATATTTCAAACTTCAACCCTTTGCACAGTCTGTCAGCCCAAACCAGAATTAACTGTGTAGAGAGTTTTGGAAAGCAGTGGGGAGTTATTACTTGGTGGACAAACAAATGGCAAAACTGCTTTACTACTTTTTAATATCTAGTTAAGCATGTTCAACACGTTTGTTTACAGAAGCTTAGTCACTCAATAATTCATGCATTTCCATAACATGTAAAAGAACCTGTAGATCTTATTTATTGCATTCAGGACATGTCAATGCAGTAGAGCTAGCTGGAATAAGAAGAAATTTATTAGCATTTAATCAGAAAACGCTGGAAAGAACAAAATGCCTGACTGCTGGTTGTAACAGACAACCACCGTTAATTCAGTGTGAAAATATTTATGAAAGGTTATCCTTGAGGTTTGCATTTAAATTTGGGTTGCAGTTTAGGGTCCTCTTTGTCACAGGTTTCCTCTGCTTCTATATTTTTCCTTAAAGACCTTCAAGCACTCAGTATTCCAGAGACCGCATTGAATCTTGCTTCCTCCTCTACTTTTTTAGCAATGAGCAGGTTTTGCCAAAAACTGTAGCTGGTTACTTCTGCTTTAATACAGCAATCCAGGTTTTAAAACTCTTATGCTGCCATTGCAATCTTCCTTAGTCTTCAGGTATACCCTTGAACTTTCTTTGGTCTAGCTGTTCCTTGCTCCTGTGTATGAGAGAAATGTCATTCTTTTGCTTGCATACTCATTCCTTATACCTCTATGACACCGAATTACAAGTTGCCTTCTCGTTGTCACCATGCCTCAGTTTACTGATGCCTTAATTGGCGGGCTCATGCAAGTTCATGATCATCTTCTCATCCTCTTATCCCCACATGTCATTTCTTAGAGGATCTCAGACTGGTTTCCTGTAAAATTCTTCCTGTGGTCCCATAAAACACATACTTTTCGCTTGCTTGTAGATACAGGGACATGCTTACAACTAGCACATATTTAGTAAGCTTGCTGCATTTCAAAGATTGGGATCATTGTTTTGTGTGGTTTCCAAAGTTATCTGTGTGTCTAAAATTTAATGGTCCAGAAATGAAATTGACAGTATTTTTTTGTGGACAGCAAATTAACTGTAAGTTGGTTTACTATAAAACATGAACATTTAAACCAGAAAAAAAAGGTAGTAATAAATGAGATAAACAATGTGCAGGATTATATTTTTTTATGCAAATGGCACCAGGATGTTGTAAAATGTGTGTGGATGCAGCCTGTTACCTTCGAGAATGCAGATTTTTCCTTTAGTTATGGCTCTTTTCCTTCAGATCTTGTTCTTAAAATTAGATTAAATTCATAAAATTAGTAAATTAGAAGTGTCTTCTGTTTGCAGTTAGATTATTATGGAGGTTTGAAATGGTTACTTATAAGACACTGAGTTGTACTCTTCTTTGAATCTGAATCAATGTCATCTTGTCTTCCTAAACTCAACCTGTGAATTTTGAACAATAGCCACATTTACCTCTCGTAGGAGGACCTGGACAATCTGTGGGGCAGGACTTGGCAATATAATGAAGTTATGTCCAGATAGCATTCTTTCTCTTTCTTCTTCTGGTTGGATTTTCACCGGAGTGAGTAGAGCATCCTTAGCATTGTGGTAAGGGTTTTGAGGGTGTGGGTTTTGATAGCCAGTAGTTAGAACAGCACATAGCCACAGAAGCCTGGAGTCCCAAGCCAGATCACTCTGAGCTTTGCAGTCTCTAAAATCAGCACCAAAGAACAGTTCCCTATGTGTCAGCACATCAACTTCTGTTTTTGGTACTCCCAATACTTTTGTAGTTTTATTTCTGTAGTAATGAACACATTGCTTTGACTTTGAGTCAGGTGCGTACTGTGCTGCAAGGCTTTGGGGTTTTGCCTGGAATTCAATTTCTGCCAAAAAACCCCTAAACAACAATGCCACCCTCCTGCTTCTGCCAAAAAGTTACTAATCTCCTGAGAAGTGGATACTTTATGAATTGTAACGTTGCAAGACAATTCAGGATGATGGAGACTTCAGGAGGCTTCTAGTCCAACACTCTGCCCCTAGCAGGCTCAGCTGTGGATCAGGCCAAACAGCTTAGGGCTTTATTCTGTGGCAGCTGGAAATCCTCTCCCTGCCTAGGACAGGGCTGCCCTTTGTTCCTGCCCCGGTCACCTGCGGGTCACACTGGCCTCTTCATCCCACCAATTGTACAGAAGTCCTGCTCTCACGCAAATGGACCTCTCTGCTGCCCCAGTTTGGTGCCCCCTGACAGGTGCAAACCTGACACAGTGCACTTGGTCACCTTTCCAGGTCATGGATAGACACGTTACAAGGGACCAAGCCCCGGGGCAGCCCCCATGGGATCCCACAGGGCACCGACCTCCAGGAAGGTATGACCCAGTGGCCGTCCCATCTGAGCCCAACTACTCAGTCCCAGAGACATTGTGGGAAGGTGCTGGAAGCCTTGTTGAACTCAACCAAAATGATAGCTCCTACCTTCTCTATGTCCTCAAATTCAGTCATTTTATCACACCATGTATCCAGCTGATTTGTGCATGAGTCACTTTTGGTCAAACCACCACAGCAATGCCCCATCACCTTTTTCTTCCTCCTATTCAGAAATGTGCTTCTAAACAACCAACTCCATAATTGTCCCAGGGATCAAAATAAAGCTTGTAGTTACCAGGTTGATACATCATTTGCTTTCTCCCTATGGACAGAGATCTCCCACAGTCTCCAAGACTTTTCTTGAAGAATGTCCTTGCAAGAATATCAGCCAGCTCCCTTAACACAGCTGAGTGCAACCCATGAGCTTATTTAGAGCTCACAGTAATCCTGGACTCACCCTCCTCTGGCTCTTCTCCTTGCTTTTGAATCCTATCCTTAAGCACAGGAAAAGCCCTCATTAATGTATACAGAGACAAAAGGCATTCCTTGTTTAAGCCAAGCTCATCTGCCTCTGTATGAGAGCCCTATGTGTTTGTGCCATCACAATGAGAAAGAAACATCTCCATCTCATTCTCTTCCTTGTCTACCTTTACTGTAAGTTTTCACTCATCGACTGCTTACTTCAGTCGTGTGACTTTTCCCTCCATATGTTAGTCACTGTGGTTTTGTTTCCATCCATGTGCAGTTGTGTGCCTACCCTGGGGTGGAAGCCTGACACCCTGCAAACTGTTCCTGTGGGGTTTTTTGCTCCCATTTCCCAGCACCCTTTTCTTTCGATTCTAATCATCATTTCTTTACTAGTCTCTGGGTTGTCATCTCTCTTCCTCACTACTTCTGTTTAAAAGACTTCTCGGTATGATTTAATCTTTCCACAGAAATCATACTTTCCACATTATTAATACCAAGGAGAGATTTGGGTTTTTTATTGTTGCTTTCCTCTTACCAGGAGGTGGTGTTCCCCACTTGAAGCTTTGCCTATGGCTTTTGAAGTCATGATGCCACCCTGTGTACAGCAGCGTTATTTAGATTTTAGAGCAGATGTATACACAGTAGAGGAAGAAGGACCGTGACTAGTTGTTTACAGCTGATAAAGCCTGACAATCATTTCCTGAAAACATTCTGGTTTTGTCATATTTTTCTGATTATAATCTTGAAACTCTTAACCTATCATTGCTGTATGAATTTCTAATACATTCTGTTGGTGTTTGTATTTATAATCTCCTGTCCGGAAGTTTGCTTCCATAGTTTAACCTTTTTTATTTCTTTACTTTTTTTTTGTCATGAAATAGAATGTTTTTATGTGTAAGTTCTTATTAAGAAGCGATATGTACAAATATGGGCTCATATGAATCATTTTAAGGGTTTTGTAGTATAAATTGTGGTCATTGACATGATATTCTTTTTTTTTTTCACATATATATATATATATGCACGAAGCTTTCCTTTCATACACAGAAAATCTCGTGAACAGGCTTCATGAGTTAATTCTCAATTTACAGCCATTCTGGGCACTAAAGTTTTAATTTTGCAATTATATTTACAGAAATCCAGTGTCAAATATTATGATTAAAAATTTTCAATACTTTGGTATGTCAGACAATTTTTTAGATAAATCTCCTGCCTTACTCAAAGACTGTCAGTAGGAATCAGTTGCCTAGCTGTCCCTTCAAAATTAGCAGGTTCTGCACACTTCTGTTTTCGGTCAGCAGCTTCAGAATATCTTGAACATTTCAGACTTCAGTCAGGTGGCCATTCTCACTAGGATGTCAAAATGACCGTATCATAACCTGTGCAACCTCAGTGGGTTTTGGCATTAACAAAGTGTTTTTAGTAAAAATTAGAGTTATTTTAAAAGCAATCCCTTTTTTTTTTTCTTTCTGACATTGATGTTACAGTTGCAGTAAAGGACCAGAAGGAAAGGAAGGACTTCCAGCTACCATTTTAGATCTTTAACTGCAATGTCTTCAGCTAAGTCAGGAAGATTAAATCCCTGACAGTGAAGATTACACTCATAATGCTGGAATCAACTTCCAGCTGAAGTAATCACACCAACTGATATTGGCAAAGAACATGCTCTTGTTAGTTCACGTGTTTAAGTTCAGCCTCCACAGTGTCTCACTGACTTTCAGAAATTTTCACCTACATTCACACACACACTCACAGTTACAGACAAGACTCGTTGAAAAGCCATTTGTACCCTGAAAATTTAACAGCCATAATATGAAATAAGAGGATGTGTTACTGCTCATAAGAAGAGGATAAATATTCACTGCTGGAAGACTGAGATGAAGATGTCTGAAATTTGTGCAAGGTTGTTGATTCTTTCATTCTAATAAGCTGAATAAGATCTGCTGAATAGTTCTAAAATATATATATATATGTATGTATATTTATTTATATAAAATGTAAATATTTTGTTAACAAATGAAAAAATACCTAGAATTATTTCCAGTTCTAATAGTGTGCTGTTTGTCATCAATTTTTTCATGAATGGAGTAGCTTATTTCACACAATAAATTGCTCCCACACTCTCTGTTACAAGTATTCCTCCAGGTGTACTGTACTCAAACATGTTTTTATGGCCCCATAGGAATTATGATAAATTTCTGTTACTTGACTGAATGCACAGAGCAGCTCCTTGAATCATGCTCCCTGTGTGAATTATGAATTGAGAACTTCCCTTCTGCTGTATTTGCTGAAAAGGGCAGCCATTCCTTTTGATAATCATTCCTGTGAGCCAGCAGAAATCTGCAGAAAGTGATTATAGATAGAATGAAAACAATGGGATTTGATAAAAAAAAAAAAGAAGGACTGAATAATAACGGTAATAACTTGTGCTATAACCACTAATAGTTGTCATTAATGTGTTAGATGAGTTACTCAAGCCTTTCCTTCTGCAAGGTATCGTAAGTTTTGGCACAGTCATCTTCCATCCCTTTTACCCTCTGGATAATTAGATGATCTACAGTACTTACATGAAAATATACACCCATGCTAAGTGAACAGCAGGAAGGTGTGTTAGATCATAACTCTGCAGTTACATGAAATGGAGCAAGGCACTTTAGTAACCTGGAGCTACAGGAAGGGGCAATCCTCTTTGCAGGCCTCCCCTATACTTAATCCCACCTTTCCAAAGCTACCTGCTCTGTAAGATTACCTTCTACATCTCCCTATTTCCACCAGTTTTCTGGCTCTGCTTCTCACCAGACCCCTCTGCAGGCTGACACAGTTTGCTAATCTTCTAGAAAACTAACCCAGCTGGACTTCTCAGCAGACTTTATTCACCAAAGTTGCTAACAGGCTATTCAGCTGGAGGAAGGTCAGTGGAAGGGGTGCCCAGCTGGGAACGCTGGGGAGCAGGAAAGGAAGGAAAAGGTGGAAGTACAAATTGATCCTTCTCCATGCAAGTAGCTGTAAGCTGATAACCATCTCCTGATGGGCACTGTGGGTTGGCTGGTACATGTGCAGCACAGCCTGCTGCCCCAGGGCCATACCTCCCCCAGTGAAGAGGACATTACAAAATGGCTTTGATTGGCAACAGTCAAATCAGTATTTAAATTTTATGTCATGCTGGGACCCAGTACCTGTGTTTTGATCTAATACTATGGCAGCCAGACTTGAATAACATGATAGATGCCCTCTTAAGACCTGTGTGTGTTCTGTACATCAAATGTCAGGCAAAATTGCCAGTTGTGTATGCGCTTATTCCTTCCTGGGGTGAACTGAGGTTGTATATCCTCCTGCAAAATAATCCTGCAGTGAGGGCTGAGGCAAAAAACCCAAAAAAACCCTGAAAAACCCAAATTGGTTCTGTTGTGATTTGTATATCTGTCAGCCCAGTCTTCATTTATCAGATGGAAACAGTGGTCACAAAAGGCATATTTTTCAAATGCTACAATAAATATTTAGGACAGACATCACATTGCCTTTACTTTCCTAGATAATTCTTTCTGAGAGGTCATCCTCCTGTGCATTGTTTCTTCTTTCTTTCTATGACCTATTTGCTTGTGCTGTTTCACAGAGTGAGGAAACACCATGGCTCTGCTTTCTGTTCCACAGGGAACATACAGGAGCATTATATTTTCTTTTTCTCATAAATACCTTTTCTTACTCAAAATAACTACCTTCCATTATTTATAATCTGTGGTAAATGCATAAAGCATTCACAAAGCAAATAAGGCAAAATCTTTGCACTTCAAAGAGCACTATTCTATGATCTCCATCAAGATACAGAAAAGAAACAAAGCCGTTGTTAGGAGTTGTACAGACATTCTAAGGCTGTAATCCTACAACAGCAAGATGTGTGAACTGTCATTCATTTAAATAAGCCAAAAATTAGCTCCTGAAGACTTCATAGGGTGAAACTCAGAGGAGAAGAAGTAAATTAAGTTTTGTTTCTTGTGGTTTTCTTAGGAACTGTGTAACAGGATTGCTTGAGAGCTAAAATAAATTACGGATGTTGGCATTTTGGCAGACTAGGCTGGCTTTATCAAAAGTTGTCTGTATACCTACAGGTGAGTTAAAGTCTATAGACAGTCCTTTATAGTTACCTTTATACCCTGTTTCTGCTAGGCATGAGTTCTTAGCACTTTTGTGAACCAGTCCTAAAAGCTGATTGCTGATTTTTATTCCATTCCATTTTCCATCTTAATCTTGCTAAAACGCCTAGTGAAATCAAAATGTGTATAGTTAGTTTCTGAGAACTCAGAGTTTTAGGGGGATTTTAAGCAGTACTACAAATGTGGAATGTGTATGGGTACATATATACAGAAACCAAAAATTAAATGGCTTTGCATAATTTTGCACCAGTGTATCTGCATTGAAAATAGTTAGATTAAGGGAATACAGATACAGAATAGGGCAGTGATTGAAGAGACCTTTGAAAGCTTTCAAGCCCTGGCTGTATAAATCCTTGAGCAACCTAGTCTGACCCCACCACTGAGCCTGCTTTGGACGATAGGTTGTACGGAAGACTTCATGTGAGCCCACACACAAAAGTAACAAACACCTGAAATACATGTCAGTACACAGGATAAAAAAGAATTGAATCTCCAAGCATAATTCTACAAAAACAATTTCACAATCAACAAGCTAGTCTCACCTCTATAACTGGTAAGATTATAGAGCAGATCATCCTGCAAATTATGTTGAAGTATGTGATCAGACACAGCCAACATATTTTCAGCAAGAGCATATTGTGCCTGACCAGCCAAGTGGCTTTTAATAATGGAATGACTACATCAGTGGGCAAGAGAAGAGCTACAGATGTCATCTACCTTGTTTCTGTAAGGTCTTAGAGATAGTCCTGATAACATTCCTGCCACTAAGTTGCAGAAATATGAGTTTGATGGATAGAGTGTTGAATGGATGAGGAAATAGCTGAATGGCCATGTCCAAAGAGTTACAGTCAGTATCTCAGTGTCCAAGTGGAAGCCAGTAATGAGTGATGTCTCTCAAGGGTCTACAGACGGACCGATACTGTCAACAGTTCTTCAAGGACATAGTGGGATTGAATGATCTCCCCAAGAGTTTGCAGGAGGCACCAAGCTGTGTGGCATGGTCAACACACTGAAGGGAAGGGGTGATATCCAGAGGACCCTTACAGGTTTGAGAGGGGGGGCTGTGCAATTCTCTCGAAGTTCAAAAACGGCAAGTGCAAAGTCCTGCACCTCGGTCAGGGTAACCCCCAGTATCAGTATGGGCTGGGGGATGAAGGGACTGGGAGCAGCCCTGCTGGGACTGACTTGGGGGTGCTGGTGGGTGAAAAGGTGGACATGACCCAGCTGTGTACACTCCCAGCCCAGAGAGCCAAACGTGTCCTGGGCTGCATCCAAAGCAGCATGGGCAGCAGGGGAGGGAGGGGATTCTGCCCCTCTGCTCTGCTCTGCTGAGACCCCACCTGGAACCCTGCATCCAGCTCTGGGCTCCCAGCACAGGAAGGACATGGAACTGCTGGAGTGAGTCCAGTGAAGGGCCATGGAAATAATGATCGGAGAGCTGAGGCAGCTCTTCTATGAGAACAGTTTGAGAGAGTTGGGTGATTGACCATGGAGAAGAGGAGGCTCAGGGAAAATCTCATTGCAGCCTTTCAGTACTTAAAGGGGATGTATAAAATCATGAATACCACAACACAACCATGCATCAGGACTGCCTATTGATCTTCATTTTTCTTCCTTTGTTCTGTAAGATGTTAACAGAGTTACCATACTTGTTTGAGCTTCTCCCTCTTTAACGGCAGATGCAAAATACTGGGAAGGACACTGGAGCTGAGGGAGGGAGGGTGTGTGTTGTGGTATGGGTACGTGTCGGCTTTCTCATTTGGCCTCAGTAATTTCTCGAATCTTCCCAAATCAAACAGTTTCTGGAAGGTGCAAATGGAATACTTTCCTGGAAAGGAACTGTGAATAAAAACTCAATCAGTGACTCTCATTGTTCTTTATACAGAAAGGAATATCTTACAGATTTGATGTATTTTTTAAAAACAAAAGACAAGTAAATCTTCTTTATAAGTTAACTTGAGCATGTTTTTGTTATATTTATTTTTCCCTGCAATACATACTGCAGTTCTGACACAAAATATGTTAAGTACATAGCAATCATTTTATGTAGACCTACATGTTTTGTAGAGAATATTAGACAGTATTCTGTTGTTTATTATGATGCCAAAGAAACTTATTCTAAAAATTATAGAAAGAAATAGAGTTTCTAAGTTCTTTTAGCAAGCACAGAGAATCTGAAGTTTTAAAACCTTTTTTTTTTTTTTTTGCTTCCCATTAAAATGTTTTCAGAAAGGTTTCTTTAGTTTGGCATATCAGGAGCTTTCAAGCATGGTTGGAATTCTGCAGGCATCATAGTTCTGATTTGCATGTCCTCTTAGAGACACTATTCAACTGTAAATTAATTATGGAAAATAATGGGACTCTATAATTAAGATTTGGCAAGATTCAGTAAGATTATTTTCTATTGTATTTTAAACATTTTTTATGTTGAATGAATATACTTGAAAAAGGGGATTGTATTTTTCTGTGCCTAAATTTCTGAGTCATTCATAAGCTGCTAATAAGCTGCTGAAGTATCTAGTTACATTGCGACTTTGAAAAATATAACCTTAACTGAAAAGTTGGCAATTTCTTACCTAAGTGTTCTGCTTCATATCGTGGTTGATATGGATCAGCAACAGGACTGTTTGTTAGGTTTTATTAGGAATGGAAAATTAGTCTTGACTGTCGATTGCCAGTCACTGAGTTTCAGTTCATTTCTGGTCCTTCCAGGCAATGTGGGGACGTCAATGACAGTTTGTAGCCTTGCTAACAAGTAAAAGAATATATCACAAAGAGGATGCCTGTGTTTTGCCTGAATCATTAAAAGTTGATGTAACTATGTTTATTAATTACAGGAAAAATAGTGCACAATGATATTTTGCAAAATTAATTATTATTTTGTTTTAAACACAGATGTCTGAGACATGCTGAAAGTATTATTAGCTTTTCAGACATAGTGATAGAAAATGCAGCAGCAGCATAAAACCGCTTATTTTTACTTATGCAAATGTTGAGCAGATGGCTCAGCTTCTTCTCTGTGATGGTTATTTGCTTTTAGGGTTTGACAGTGTTCAGGGATAAAGACTGCAGCATACACAGGACACAGATGTACCATCCTGCATTTTCACTTCATGTGTGACAAGAAACTTTTGCATAAATAATATTAGTAAATTATTCTTAATAAAGTAATTATTTATTGGTCTTTAGTCTCAAAAACTTAAATGCATTATTAAAAATCTCTTGTACTTTTTTTTTCTTTTTTACGGGAGACTAAACAAACAAAACAAATGGTTTTATAGAAAAGTACTAAGCCTGCTAATGTATTTGCATTAAAGAATGCCAGTTAGCAATTCTTTACTTAAAATTTTGGTTGTGATTCAGGTTGATCATTCACAGTAAATGTTGTCCCTAAGTAGTCAGATATGAAAGATGTAGAGACCACTAACCTATTCCCCAGATGTTCCAAGTATCCAAAACCCTTTTGACTCTCAAGCAAAAGGTGCAGAAAGTAGCTTTGCAAAGTTTCTTGATATAGCGTCACAGGTTGTCTCTTCCAGGGATGCAACTGCATGTTTTGTGACAACAACAAAACCAATAAGCTTACTATTTTTTATGGAAATCTCTACTTCTCTATAACCTGGTTGCAGCCACCAACCTCTTCCTTACACAGTGTTTCTTTCTCCTCAGTTCAGTCAGTACTTAGACACCCATAATATCCAGATGCTCTTAAAATTAAAGAGGTTTATACACACATTCCTGCTTCCAGTAATTATTCTTCTAAGTCATGAACCTTCTTAAAGATCACCTGGTCCATCTACTTTTGTAGGAAAGAAATCAAATGGCTAAGTTAAAAGACAATATTAAGTGGGAATACCATCTACTATATCTTATATTGAGATGCCTTATTCTGTGCCTAGTGTTGGAAACTCTTATTTTAGACTGCTGACTTCATTCCAGAAAAAAAAAAAGTAAAATGTACTAAAGATGCAAGTAAATGGAAGGAAATATTCACATGATTTGAAGAAAGTTTAGCAAAGCAAAATGGTGTGAAGAAATTTTTATATACAAATAAAAAACCCGATATCACGTAAGGCGGAATAGTTCTTAATTTTATTAAACTTAATGTTATTGACCTTTTTAATTAGAAAATTTTAATAGTGATTATCACATATTTTTCTAATAAATATAATCACACCTAAAACATTCCTTAAAAATCCACCCCTGAAATTATATACTGTAAAATGTGCATTTCTGTTGTGAATGCTTCTCAAATGACGGTTGTGAATTTTTAAGTAGGGAATCATTTTTGTCAAATCAGAGTAATTCACTCTTGAAAAAATTAAAACATGTCAGTTCATTACTATGCTGATCTTTCCATGGTAAAATTAACTTGAATACTTATTCATTCATTTTAATTGGAATCAAAAGGATTTAATACAGTGAATTAAAATTAAGTTTTCCTTTGACTTACCTAGAGGTTAATTTGTATTTCCCACCACAAAAGCAATGGCTCATAAGAGATGCAAATCCAGTTCAGTTCTGATCTGATAGCATTCCAGAAGTGAACAGATTACTCTTCGGATTACACTTGCCTTTAGATAAATTTATTTCATTGTAGAAGGCAAATAGCATTTAGTACATAAATGAGGACAGCCAAATGTTTTGCTGTCTGAAACAAACAGGAAACAAGATCAACATAGCTCTAAGAACGCAGTGCCTTTTTTAAAGAAAAATTACTTAATATTAATTTAGCACTGGCAGCTGATATTGATTACCTAAAAGTAAACATACTTTTTTTTGCAAAAGTTCCATCTTTTTCTACAAAAAAGGAGTCATCAAATGTCCTAATAGACTATTTTTGGTACTGTATTTATTTATTTATTTATTTATTTATTTATTTATTTATGTATTTAGAGAGCCCATTTGAGGTTAAAAAATAAATTCTTCAGTTCTACTGTAAGCTACCATAGAGTTAATTCGGTTCCACTTAATTCCTGATAAATTTGGATAACACTATAATTGCTTATTGTCACTTTTTCAATAGTCATACTCATCAACTGCATTTTTCTTGTCTCACCTGAATTCAGGAAAACAGACATTTTAGCTGTAAGGAGTTGCAGTTCATTAAACTTCATATTATAACAATCAGCTCAAAAATTATAGTGGATATCTCCACTGTATCACAAGGTCTATAACATGCAAACCTTTTTCTATACCAGACAGTGTCATGACAAGGTCAGGGAAATTAATTGTGGTTTTGGTGTAGTGATCCTGGTTCCACTAGGCTTGAATCCTTATGATCTTTTCCAGACCTGTTCTAAATCTATTTCATTTGTAAGATCAAAGGTACTTTGAGCAATTATAACAAAGACTATAATTACTGAGAACTTGAAAATACGGGTAAGAAAGTTCTCAGGTAGATAATCCCTAATAGAAATTACATTAGTATTTAGAGAGAAAGGAGGGGGAGGGGGGTGGTTCAGACTAGCATGGAACAGAAATTCCAGCATTCCATTTTAGTAGCTGAGTCCAGCAGAATTAGATCCACGTTCATGCTGGTTTATGCTAAAGGTAATAGACATAAATGAAAGGAAGCCAGCGTATGCCCTGCAGAGATGGCCAAAATTGACCTGAACCCATATCAGTGTCCTGCAGGAATGTGAGGAGTGTTCACGCCATAAATACCAGGGAATTTGCAGGAACTATATAATTGTAAACACAGAGATCTGATACGATAAAAATCTCTGTGTTTTCAAAATAGAAAGTACATTGAATAGAGCACCTGGAACACTGGTAAGTGGTAGATATTCCAGAGGAATTAACTCAAAGCCAGTGTACCTGCAGTAACAAATCAGTCAACATATTAAGTGACTCTGCCTGAAGCCTTTCCATCCATTTGTCAGGATTCCCATGTCTTCTTTGTCTGCCAAGAGAGTGGAGAACATCTGTATCCAAACTGACTGCTGGGAGTTTTTGCGTACAGGAATAAGAGTGTCTATCTTGTTTCCCTAACAGAGTTCACTACTCAGACAATATCTGCTGCTGAGCTTGCCCTGTTTTGCAGAAAATGAGCACATCCATGGTACAAAAGAACATGAAAGGCTTCAGTTTACATTATTCCCCACATTTCAGACTATTGACCACTATAAAACGTCTTTCTGTAAAAAAAAAATATTAAAAGCCAGACTGATGCCTTTCTCTGGTTTTAGAAAATGAAAGCCAGACACGGTTAAAGGAGTAGGGTGTTTTACTTCGGTGATTTTAATAAGGATCTTTAGGCGTATCACATCATCAAGGTGGAATGCGTCGCAATACAAATTCTACGGTAAATCATGTATACAATTTATAGACCTTACACATTAGCATATCTAACAAGGGGCCCAATAAGGGGGCTTGGGTGGATGGTATGATATTTTCTCCATTTACAAAATTTCCCCCCTGGATAGGCCAAATTTTTAGTCTACAGAATATGTTCTAGAAGACGACTTTGGCTCCCCAAGATAGTAGAATGTTTGATATCTTGGCTACGGGCTTTTGGGATGTTTGGTTTCTTAGCCTAAAAGAATACTAGGACTGTGTTAAATTATCAGACTTAAAGAATTACGAGTATGCATGCTAATACTTGTGGATACATAAAACTATGTAAAATGTATATAAAAGAAAAAGCAAAAATTGTCTTGGCATCAGGACTTGGTGGAAGTTCTTCTACATTGTCTTTATTGTATCAAAAAATTCATAATACATATAATAAACCTTACGAAAATCCTTTAGGTTTTCAAGAAGGAGGGCATGCATATATGTAAAATTAATGGGGGAAGAGTTTATGATCTTCTTTGTGAGTATTTGTAATGTGAGATTTTAACCTGTGTGAGGATAAGAAGAGGATTTGTAAAAGGCACTTGGGGAAATTAGTTCAAATCTTTGGGCAGTTACAGTTCTTTCTTCGAACTAATATGCTTTAAGCAGCCTGAATATGTTCTCTGAATGTCTGAAATTAATTGGAAAAATAAATCACTAATCCAGATGTTATCAATGGTGTTAGGTCTTTTTTTTTTAATTTTATTGGAGTATTGATCAGCTGAATTAAAGCATATTACAGCTCATCTGAAATATTAGCTCATCATTTAAGTAGTATCTCAAATACCATTTAGGTGAAATACATTTCTAATTCATAGTATATAGATCATACTGCACACACTGTACTCCTAAGCACAGGCTGCTTTAACTCTATATTTTATTTTTCTCTTTCATATGCCCAGATGGTAATCTCCTTGCTTTGGGGTGAACTCATGAAATGAAGCATCTGGAGTTTAGAGTGTTTTGATTTGCTTCACTAGCTCCACCAAGTTCTTAGTATACTACAAAATATTTATTGCTAGAGCTCTTACCCTGAAAATAATGTTGCCAAAGGGTAAGGAAATCATAATAATATTGGTACTCTTTTCCAGATTACAATTCTGCTAAAACTACTGCAAATCGTAAGTGCAGGAGCTGAGTTTCCCAATCTGAAGATGAATGTCGTATGTTTTATAAACACAGTCCTCTGAAATGAACCAGGTGTGCACTTGAATGACCCATCGAGTTACAAGTGTGAGGTCAAACAACACTTGGCTCAGTGTAAGAACATTCATATGAAGTTGACTTAGTTACAGTGACAGTTCCATATTCTCTTTTATATTGCAAAAAAATATCAATTACATTACAGGTAGATTACAGCTGTAAAATATAGTAACTCTTATGTATGCATGCTGAAGATTTATAGGTGAAACATTTTTAATTCCGGCACTTGTTTCTGTATACGACCGTGAATAAAGATAAATCTGGGTGTGGAAGGGAAAGGCAATCTCAGAGGCAACTCGATTTTGTTTCAGAGTAAGGCAGAGAAGCTGTAAGCAAAGCGATTCTTTAATTGGTTCTCCCCCTTCAGTAATCCCCATGGATTTTAGCCAAGCCATGCCACTGGCACTGAAATTGCTCTGTGTATCCACGGCTAAAGCAAATAGCATATTTCTAATCTTTGTCAGTTGTAGAAATGTTGCAGGGAAATTTTGAGTAACAAACAAAAGATGAAACATGCTTACCCACCAAAGCTATCTAGCAGTGCCTTAACTCTAGAATTTGTTGCCTCATGTTGATTATTGTAACTAGGTACTTTAGGTGGCATTGAAATTAAACTACTTTTACTTTGTTGTTTTGTTTGTTTTTTTTTTTCCCTAATGAAGTTCTCCCTAAGTTCCTGCAGTAAATTGTCCCTGGTTTTTATGGAAAAAAACTTAATATTTATTGTCCTCCAAGAAATAAGGATTATGTTATGGGAAGCAATGTTGCTATTGTAAATAACAGGCAGGAAAGCTTCAGGGGTGGGAGGCAATGAAAAAAACAGATTATTGTTGTGTAGAAAATACAAGAGTACTGTTGGACTTATTCTCATACAAATTTAAGTTTGTCTAATACCTGCTATTTTAACTTCTCCTGTCTTCCTGTCTCAACAACTATCTGGTTGAAATGAGAAACACTCTTGAAAAAGGACTTATTACTTCATTTTATCTTGTGACAAATCCTCTTTCCTGAACTACCTAGGAAAAATTATAAAACAGGCTGTTGCAACAGTTTAATATATATAATATAATTTCATTAACTTTTTTTCTACCAAAGAGCAATTTCTTTGAACTAGCTATCATGCAACAAAATAAATAGTCTGTGAAACATTGTATGATTGGAACTTACAGTTAATAGTGATGATTGAATGTTAAATGGTGTGAGTACTGAGACTTTTAGATATTCCTGTGTTCTTTGTCCTGTTCAGTGTGACACATTTAAGCTTTGTCTTTAACTCTGCCAGTTTTGAATTGCTATCTAATGTAGTTTTATCAAGTCTTTGGTTCACAAAAGACTGTGTGTCTTCCCACTATCCATGGTAAAAAGAGATGATTTCTCCTAAGAGACTGATGTAATAATTCCAGCTATTTTAACTAGTTACTTCTAAGTGTCTCCAAAATTAAACAAAATTATAGGAGTGGTTTGCAGAACATTGGTCCATCATGAGGTATCCACAGCTGTAAGAGAACATATCCGACAAGAGGTGGTGTTACAGGTTATTGGAAGTGAGTTGATGATGAGATTTCACTGTAAGATATATTCAGAATATTTGTCTGTCCTTAGGAAATTCTTAATAGCTGTAATTTTGTCGATGTGTAACACACCAAGCAGTGTTTCATCCACCATTCAAGGCAGTGGGATGGACTGGGTGAGAAATTTGAGTAGGAGGCATATATCTGTATTAGTTACCTTAATGCTTGGAATAGCACGGATAAAAATAAAAACCCAAAGATGGTACATATGTATCATCAAGACATTAACAAAATTGCCTTCTGGTTTTCCAGATACATGTAAGTTGATTTTAGCAGGGAGATGTAAACCTGAGTAGCACTTTAGTGGTAGGAAGAGGAATTAAACTAACATTTGTGTAGTCTTTATGGAGAAATGCTCTTGATGGCAAAGAGAACAAACACTGAAAGGAGAGAGTCAGATGATTATGATTTCGTCAGATGACACTTGGACATTTGTCCCGTAGTGAAGGATTTTTGCTTTTATTTCTTGATAATTTTCATTTTGCATTTTGTTTGCAACATTTTAATAATAGTGACCAAACATTGCAACTTTCATTGGAAAATCAGTGTATTTCTAAAGTCATAGAAAATAAATGTTTAGAAGTACTGATTTTAAAAAGACCATAAGCTTCTTCACATCACTTTTATCTGTAATAGTTCTTAAACATTAGACATAGTAAGCATTCATTCTAATTCAAGGTCATATTATGATGAAAATAGAAGAGAATGACAGAATTTAGCTATTTTATTGCAGAATGCCTCCATATTTTGACTTTGAATAAAAACATCAATAAATTTTTATGGGCTTTGTGGAGAGGAAATGAGATAATTTGGCTTCAAAAATCTGAAATTTATTAGTTTTCAAAAATCCCATGCATAATCATTAAAATAAGACCTGTAGTAACTGACGATGATATAAATCTTGAGGACATTTAAAAAGGGAAATGATGGGGTTTTTTTTGCAGTTTCTTCATGATTTTAAACCTAAAAATATTGCCTTTGTTCACTTTTGATCACTTCTGATGGCTGAAATAAAGTGATGAGGGATGTATATTTTAGATCAAATGGTTAAATATTAACCTAAAAGTATAGCCAGTTTGTATTGTTTAAATATTAGAAATTATTGAAAATATAATAGAAGATGAGTTGGATGGGTTCTCAAGAGTACATTACCCACTGCCCTCCCCCAGTGCTGCATTTTGGCCATGATTTCTGGCAGATATTTATTCATGTTTCACAATGGCAGAAATGTTGGAGGTTCCATGGCTCCCATAGACATATTTCAGTGCTGAAGTATCCTTAGTATTTTTCCATTGAAATTTGATCTTTTTTTTCTGCAATTTAAACTCAATACTTCCAGCTGTGTCAACTTTAACAACTGATTTTTTTATTACCAGCATTTTCTTGTTTAGGATATGAAATGCTAAGGCGCAACTACATATCTACAGAGGATAGTATGTCCTTTAACTCCAAATCGGAAGCAGTGGATATTTTGGTGTAATGTCTACCTTCACAAAGCTACATTTCCTTTGCGTCGCTCTGAAATCCTCTTAGCTGGGGACAGTGGAATGAAGTCGGGAGAATAAACAGGAGCCTGTGGGTTACAGTGGTCTGGCACAACTTACCAACTGTACTAAAAGCAGCAGTTTTGAAAAGTTTTGCTACCTATTCCTAATGCTGACTCTCAAAGGTGCTGTTTGAAGACTTCCGTGTGCAGCAGATTTTTTAAAATTAGTTTCTTCAATACCAAGTCTCTGAGCTATGCTTTCAGAGAAAGTGTGATATCTGTGTCCCACATGGTTTTCTTTTTTATTAGCTAGTTAATTTAGGTTTTAAAAAAAACTGTCTCTAAGCTTTATATGTATGTACTGCAATCAACCTAACACATCTGTTTAATTAAAAAAAACCAACAAAACAACAAAATCAAACAAAACAAAACAAACAAAAAAACCCTAACAAAACATTGCCTGACTTAAGCTTATGTGAAAATTTTTATATCCTCAAATCATTAATGCTTGACAAGAAACATACATTATAGAGTAATATTTTGGACTACAACAGATTTAAAAAACAGCTATTCCTCTCCTTGGTGCATCTTGGGTAAGATCTCTCTCTGTAATTCTGTAAAAAAATCCTGAACTATGATTTAATCGAAAGAAAAATACGGCACTGCCCTTACAAAATTCTGCTGTGTAAGGAATTTATTTATTTTATGATTGAAACCCTACTCCAAATTATATATAAAATTAATTAATTATATTTTCAAGATACAGATCTGAAGGATTTTCTTTCTTCTGATGTAGATCATCCTTCTGTAAATCTCAAGTATTTCTTCTTCAGCAGTTTAAGCAGTCATTTTTTTGCTTGTGTTTCAACATTTCTCTCCCTCTGGCATTTCATTTTTCCAATGTAGGTCAATGTAGATCACATGACTTATTTTCATGATGCTCATGTTTATTGTCTGATCTTTGGGCAAGACTGTCTTAGTATATTTCACATATTTGGCATGTAGCTCAAAAAATCCAATGAAATCTTTAATATTTCCAGGTTGTCCCTGTGTAGTATGCTTTAGTGACTTCTAGTTTTGATAACTGCTGATTTTGATATTGTTATATGCTCACTGTGATTTTAGTGACAGTTTTTCTCTTTCTTAAAGCAACATCTTAATTAAGACTGCACACGCGCTCCTGCAGTAGACAAATTTAGGTAAAATATTCCAGAGTTACCACAGGGGAGCTCCTGCAGATAATTTTCCCTTCAAAAAGCTAGGATATTCAGCATCTGGGACAAAAGGTTCTGTGTTTTCTAAGAACAGTCCATGAGCGAAATGCATATTTTACTTTATTTTGAACTTTTATTCTGATGGATATTACAAAACACCATCTGGGCCTTTACTGCCACTAAAGATTTCGTAGAAAATTGTGGCAGCCCCTTCCCCTTATTTATCTATCAGCATTCTCTATTTTTTATCTCTTCCATTCAAAATAATTCTTATCATTAAGATTTTTCTTGACAACTAAGCTGATGTCCTCATAAACCAGCTCTCTAGTACTCCCAGATCTTGTCTCTGAGGGGCACACAATACTTTTTTTATCCAAAGTGATTGCCTGTTTCCCCGTGTGCACACTCACTGGCGCTGACTATCCTCTCCCATTTCCACAGCTGGTTAGTAAGCATGTGTGTTTCCCCAGCACCAGCTCTGAACCATCTAAAGAGCAGCTTGGGACCAAGGGCAGCTTGTTTTAAGGTGAGATACTAGTGATATCCTGCGGCAGGGGAATTTGATAAGTTCCTCTCTGTCTCACCTATTAGGCAATCACTTATCTCTGAAGGAATTATTTCTTGCCACAGAGAAATTTAGCTTCTCTAATAGCCTCTTGTATTGACCTTGATGAATTCCCATTGGGGTCTTAATGACAACAACCCTCTAGTCCTCTCCTACCCCTTGAATTTTACCCTCAGAAATAATGAAGTGATGAGATGGAGATGTTATCAACATTTGGCAGTTTGACCTGTGATCTTCTTTAATGGAGGAGATTTTGATGTTGATATTCCATTTTTCTGCTACATTTTGGTGAGGAGAGAAATCACGGAATCCCAGAATGGTTCAGGATGGGAGGGCCCACAAGGGATCATTTGGTCCAACCTCACTGCTCAAGCAGGGTCATCCCAGAGCACATGGCACAAGATTTCATCTGGACAGTTTTTGAACATTTCCAGCGAGAGAGACTCCACCCCCTCTCTGCACTGTCTGTTCCAGTCCTTGGTCACAGGCACAGTAAAGAAGTCCTTCATGTTCAGGTGGAACTTCTGGAGCACCCATTTCTACCTGTTTAGATATGATATTTAAATATCCTTTGAAGGTTACTTAGAATATAAAGCAGGGTTCAAAGTTTAATTCTCTCAGCCTCCAAAGGCTCATGCTCACCCTGATTTCAAATTTGCTACGTGTCCAACCAAAGGTGAAGGGAAACAACTACAGTACTTAAAATATTTCCCTTTTGCTTCAGCATAAACAAAATGAAGAAAAGTTAGAGACGTCATGAATTGGCTTATTTGTGGAGTTTTTGTGTTTTGTTATTTTTTTTTTTAAATTATTTTGTTGGTTTGGAGTTTTTTTTCTTTCTTCTAATTTCACTGTGTATTAAGTCTGAGAAGGAGTCAAGGGAAAAAAAGTCAAGATCAATAAATAGTTACAATTCTCTAGGAAGAGAAAACCTGAAAAAAAAAATTGCTGTGAGTTTAAACAAATTTTTCATTTTGCCTGGAAATGATCTCCTTGGGAGATAATAGAGAATTGATGCAAATCTCATGCCAAAACTACACCTTTGCTGAATATGCAACCCAACTTCTTCTCTAGAAAAGCAACTGTGTTTAGTGGAGACAGTACCAGACCCTGGAGTGCTGGCAGCTCATTGCTGCCTTCCAAGACTTCTTCTGCAAAGCATAAATTCCTTATGTTACAGACGCACTCTGCAGTTCAGCTATTAGTCCATTTACCTTGTCCATTATAAACCATATAGTATAATATAAAATGATTGAATTAACTCACACATTTGTATACCACATAACAAGCTGGTTGAATGAGTTAGATAAAACATAATATTTTATAATGAAGTTTTCCTTTTCTTGTGATATCTGATCTTTCCTGTAACTGCTGTATATTTATGTTATGTCCTAAGAATATTTTAAATAATATTCTTCTTTCTTTTTTATATGATGTTTTTCAGTTTATACAATAATGTCTGTCAGATCACAAAGTGTTTTATGTAGACAGGCAGGGTCATCTTCTTAAGGCATTGGGAAAGGTCTTGGAGAAGTAATTTCAATTGGCAGGAAGAAGAATAATTTTGTTATTTGTTTGTTTTTTTGGAAAAGCTTGTGGGGGGCATGTTGACTGAAAGAGTTTGTGGCATTTTTCACATTAATTTTGGAATAGTGCAGTCATTATTAGTCTTTGGTATCAGTGTAGTTCTGGCTTATCAAAAAGTCTGTGGTTCTTTCAGGCATATTCTGGTCCTGACACATATGCAATTCAGCACTTTTATTAGTTCCTCAGCCTTCACTGTGTAAGACAGGTGTTTCTTCATCTGTCCTGTTAAAATAAATGGAAAGTTCAGATTTTAATTCAATATGGCAAGACATTCTAAAACCCTCCTTTCTCACTGTAGATTTGGAGACACAGGTGGAGAAATCTGTGGAGGTGCCAGGTTCTATCACCAGCAGAGACAAACAGTTAATCCTACTGTTGAAGAGATTTCTTTTTCTTTGTCTCCATTCAGGTTTAATGCTTTGTCAGTTTCACCTTCAGATCCTCCAGTAAATGTCTCTCTATCCTACCGTAGGCAACACAGTTGCCTGCTCCCCTTGAGTGCCAGTGAGTGCCTGCTATTTTTTGGTGTTATTAGGAGGTTTCAACTGCCTCTAACCCTATTTACCTCAGCAGACACATTTATGGCTCTGACAATCTTTTCTATTCCTTTTTGGACAGGAGCTAAATATCATTCTAAAACATCTCAAGGCGTTTTCACTGAAAGCATCACCATTTCAAAAAGCTCTGTACAATGGATGAATAAATGAATTTTCTTCTTTTTTTGTCTTTCTAGTAAGTGAGCAGTGGAGCTGGAAAACTTGGCAGAAAACTCTTTTGTCTTTCCTGCTAGTATCTATGGAACCTGGTTTGCAAGGTAAATGTTCCATTTTAATTGACTCTAATTGTATACAATTAACATTTCAAACGTTTAAAATGACCTTATAGTACCTCTAGGTTTTAAAGAAAATACCCTTGCTTAGTGTTTAATCTACACTTTTAGCAATGAATTGTATTAGAATACTCTTACAACTTAAAATAAATGCAATTAGTTCCTTTGGATTTATTACCAAATAAACCTCACTCTCAGGAAGAAAGGAAAAGTATGGCAAGATTTAGGTTATTTGTGAGTTTCTGGGTTATTTCTACTATATTTCCATTATTGTGAGTGAAAAAACAATCCAGATGAATGTGGATGCATTTATTATGTCAATATGTATTCTCTGTATTCTCTGTTTATTGGGCATGCCGTGTTTATTGGTGATTTTATTAGAAGGAAGACTGAAGGTGATTCTTGAGACCTCTGGCCTAAGTTTGCAATCTTTATTGCTGTAGTTTTTCAAAATAAGAGATTCTTATTCCAGCTCTTAAACATAGCTTTTAATAGTGATATCTGAAAGGCAATCAAGTTGTATATTTGGAAAATCTAGTTTACTAGAGTACAGAAATACCTCAGGGAAGCTGGCTTGTTTTGAGAATTAGTCATGTCACCATGATTTTAACTAATTCCTGTGGAAGGCTGCTGGTTCTACCAGAAAAATTATGTTACCAAGAAAATATTAACCTGAATACCTTCCTCAGCTTTTGTTAAGGGTCTAGGCTTAATATTACTATTTCTTTTGACACTTTTCTTGTCTCATCCCTGCATTTTATCTTTGAAGTTATCTTAATTGTCTGTAGGGAAGAACATTCCTGTCTAGTCTTTTTGCCATTGAAACTGCCATTTTTGCTCTTTTAGATGAGGTGAAAGAAAGTTTTCAAAATATGTCCTCTTATATGTCGCAAAGAATGCAACAAGCTATGCAAAAGCTGCTCCAAATTTGTGCTGGGCAAAAGAATTACCCCCTTTTGACAGAAGCACCAGCAGGAGCACTTGTATGTTCAAGGTGGAAAATTAGGCCTTTTGAAAAACAAAATCAGCAGCTTTCCCAGCACCTGGAACGGGGGAGTGAATGTTCTACCCTTCAGCATTTGCTTAACAAGCTGATCCCCAAGGCTGTGCATTTTAATATATTGTATTTCTTAAGAAGGGAGAGGGAAAAAAGTGACTCAGCCTTTGCTTGAGTGAAACCCTGCTATGAGATGGTGGGTGGTGATTATAAAAAGAAAAGTAGCAGCATTTCTTTCGGGGCTCCTTCTGAGGACGGAAGACATTTGTAAAAAAAAAAAAAAAAAAAAGTGGCTGGCCAGTTTTATCACCTCTCTTTTAACTACTAGAAATTCAGAAAATTTCCAGTTTTTAGGAAGAGCCCAAACACAACGATTTTCTATGGAGATAGTTAGGCATTTTGCAATCGGATTTGTCAGAAAAGGGTGGGTGATACTACATTTCAAAGTGATGCTGGTGCAATTCCCCAGACGTCATGTTGTGGCACATAGGTTTCTTCTATCTTGAATTTGCAAAACCAGCAGAAACACTAGCAGTTGGAAGTCTGATGGCTAAAGCTATCAGTTTACAGGCGTTTCATCACAATTTTCATGATTATGTTGCATTATGTTTAATGGAAAGTTAAGAATGTACTTAAACACTTGCAGAATTGGGATTTATTTGGATGAATGACAGCTAAAGAACTGAGGGTGAAAACAATGAGTAAAATTTCCAAAGCATCTATAGGTGACATAGCAGCAGGCTTAAGATCCTCCTTCTGTATCATGTATGATAATTTTGTATCTTACGTAGGATAGAAATCACAAAAAATAATATAATGTTTTAAAAAGTAATTGACAATATTTAATTTTCTTCCAAAATACTATTATTACTTTTTATCCTCAATAACCACTTCTGACTTACTGGGCTTCCTTTGACTGTATGTGTAATTAAATCTGAAGGTACCATTGATTCCAATGACTTATGTGTAATTTTTTGGCATTGGCATTTCAATAGCAAAACACCAATATTCAATTTTGAGTTAGCAATAAGTCACTGCCAGTAAGAATAGACTAATATATCTTTATGATGATGAGCTTGTGTGGGGTAATGAGATGTTTTTAATGAAACAAAAGGGTAGGTTCAGAGTTGTAATTTGAAATTCTATTTTTAAAAAAGGTTTGAGGAATTATTGGAAGTAAATTGTCTTTCATTCTGTCTTTTGTTTTCATCCTTCTGAAAAGATTCATTACTGCCTATTCAAGCTGTTTTCCTAACATTCTTATGGTGAATTTGGGATACACAGTGCATAACATCTGTGAATTTCCATAAGATGAGGCTGTGAAAGTTTTCTCTATGCTTTCCACTTGATGTTGAAAACCTCCCTGAGTAGGTTTTAGGCATCTCAAGGACGTTACTGTCTTTACTGATCTAGATTATACTAAGTGCTGCTGTAAAGCATTATATACCAATATGTGTAATGACTCTTTCTATTTCAGAATAAAATAAGGGAAAAAAGAAAAAAAAAAAAAGGTTATTTCATATGTGTGTGTCAATTCATATGCATTTCTTTTCAAAAGAGAAAAGATCACAGTATTTGATATACTGAAATTTTTCATGTGAGTAAATATTATACATTTTTGTGCCTGGGACATTTCAAATAATGTAAAATTATATGAGAGGTGGCATTATCTGACCATGGCTGCTGTTGATGGTGTGTTTTTGCAGGCAGATTAACTTAGTTTCCTTCCCTAGGAGGCTAACACTACTGTGAGAACTGTTTTTTCCTTCCAACCCTCAATTTCAGCCTACCAGGGTGACTGATAATTTTTATATTACCAGATGTAGTCAAATTTTGCATCAGTGCAGTAGTTGTATAGAAACTATTTACTATAATTTTCAAAGTCTTCTACATTTACTCATATTTCTAAAAATTAAACTTCTCTATTTCTTGAGTAAATGCCCTTGGTTTGAATTTGATGGATTAGTGCCCGTATATTGAGGAAAAATGTGTCTCTTGCATGCTCCTAGAGGAGAACACAAAAAGTTCTGGATGATTTTATATTTTTTCCTGCTCTTTAACCTACAAATCTAGGTTATTAAAAGTACTTATCCAGGGATTGGGTAATAAAATTAGTTAGGGTTTCTCATAGTTCATAGTGTTACCAGATCTGCATGCCTGAAAATAAGCAAAGGCTATCATAATGCTTTGCTTTTGAGACCAGAAGCTGCTATTCTTCACACTGGAAAGAAAAATTTGAATAGTTGGGCTGAAATTACTAGAAATACATACATGCTGTTATGGCAATAAAAAGAGTAAACTCCCTCAGGGTTAAAATATTTCTTTTAATCCACATGCTCGAATAGTCTCTGACAATTCAATCTAGTACTTTTGAAAGTAACAGGTGACTTCAGACCGTCAGATTACACAGCCAGAAGGGGTCTGATATTCACTAAGTTCTGACCATTTCTTTTATGAAATTCAGGTTGCTTCTAAGTTCAAAATGCACACTCAAAAAGTCACTTAGAGACATCTTCACTTACACTGGAGCTGCAAAACCTGCTGATGTTTGAAACTGCCAGAATAAATTAAAACAATCCATTTCAGCTTTTTGTGGTGTTATCTTGTGCTGTTACGTATGCAGTCATCTGCATACTTTGAGTTGTAAATGGCGTTATACTCCAAGTTACGTTTGGACTTTAAATAAGTATTAGGATTTATTTGGGAATCCTTAAGTGTATTGAATATGAGTCTTGATTTTCCAGATGAAATTCAGAAGTATGCTTTGGAGCATGGAGTTCAGGCATCCACATTCCAATATTATCAACTGATGTCTAAAACTGATATACAACAAACAGGGCCTTCCATTGGAGAGACATGTGGCTCATCCAGTGAAGACATTCCAGTTTCTTTCCTGGTCTCTCCAAACATCAAGGGTGCCTACATTTGCAGGGTACTAGAATTGCTCTTCAGAAAAATAGAAACTTAACCTCAGTATTCTTTGTTTTAGAAAAGTAAGAATGTCAAGCAGAGCTGAACAAAAATCTTAGAGAAGCAATCTGCTTGAAAAAGTAAAGTTACAATCCACAAATAAAATGATGTTTTCTTTATGCCCGGAAACGTAGCAAAGCTTTGTTATGCAACTACTCTGAAGACACTTCCTACGTTTTGCAGAAGTTAAAGACACCTTAAGAAAAGATAGAAGATCTGTTGTCACCTTTTAGTAGCAATGTCAATATGCTTCCATTTTCTGTCTTAAGCTGTGCACCATTTTAGATTGTGTATCTTGCTTGAAACAGTTAATTCAGTCCTTCCTGACTTTCCTTCATGCCTCACTCACAATCCTACTGTGCATCCTTAAATCTTTCTGGTTTGCATTTTTATCATTGCAGCCCAATCTTTGGTATGAAATTTTGAAATGACAGCTCATCATAATAAAATACTGTGCTGCATTTCATTAATCAGAAAGTATATGAGCAGGAAAAAAAGCAATAACTTTGTATACTATTACTGTCAATATAAGCGTGACACCAGAGCTAAAGTAAAAGGCAAAAGGAGACTTTAGCAAGATAATATATATAACTCTCCAAAACTGAACATAGTGGGTTGGTTTATTTTGATGTTTGAAGAAGAATTTGCATGCCCAGAAGTGATCTTCAGTTCCTGACTGGCAAAAGCCTGACCAAACCAAACCATAACCTCGATAATCTTTAATGTCCCTTCCAATCTACACCATTCTATGATTCTGTGACAAAAAATTTTTGTTATATAACAGCTGCCTGCTGTTATACAAATTTTTAATAACTATATAGCTGATCACAGTTTGACACCTTATATTCTTTCACATAACCTCTATTTTTAATGTAGCTGTGATTTCTGGTATAATATTTTCAGTACCACTAAGGATTGTATAGAAGCTTTTGGCAAAAATATATCAGCTCAGTAAAATACAAGTATTTTAATGAAAATATGCGGTAAAGGAGCATCGTCTTCCTTTCTATATAATTAGAAGGCTAAGAAAAAGAGTATCTTCAAATTTCAGAGAAGGTCATCAAGATTTTGTTAAGATTACTCTTGTATTTATTAATTTGCTTAGGTAGTGTTCCTGTGCTGAATCTGGTGTTCTGCCTCTGAAGCATACTGACATTACTTGAAGGCCATTATTTGAATGTCCTTCAGTCTAGTAAGTATGCAGAAGAAATCTGTGCAAAATTCTTTTTTTTCACACGTAAAGCTGTTTCTGCCTCTTCAAATGTGACTATACATTTGAAATCTTTCTGTAATCATTTCTGTACAAAATTTGGCACTCTAAAAGGGGAAAAATAATTTGGAAACTATTGCACAAAATCAGGACAGATTTAATGTAAAGATTCCAAGAAAAGGTGAGCCCTCATACCATTGAATTAAATGTATTCACTCTAAAAATAGTCATATACATTAAGCAGAAAGCAGTCACCATTTTATTTCCTTGATGTCTTGTTAGATAGAAGATCAGTGTCTCAATTGTACATAAAGGTTTATTTGGAAGATGGAGTGAACAGAGAAAAGGGAGTAAACCAAGAATTGCATTATTTTAGTTTTCCTTTGGACAGTGGGGTTTGGAATGGGATGATCTTTAAGGACCCTTCCAACTGAAGGCTTTCTATGATTCTATGATTACAAAAACAGTGATGCCTTTCAGAATCAAACTCATCATTATGGGACAACACAGGCTATTTCTGCAGTATTCATGCATATATAAAAATTTACCATTTTCATTAATATCGAATTTGTCATGAAAATTAAAGGTCATATCCTAAGCTAATCTAAATCATGTTATCTCTGAAGTTATATTAATTTACAAGAAATTATGAGAACCCTTAGATCTCTTTTGGAAATTCTGCTCACTCGATATTGAAGCTCATGGAAGAAATATTTTGAAATATTTTTGATGAAAAATTTTATAGAAGTTGCCATATTTATTCACTTGAACATTTTCAAAGTGAAGATGTTTATAATTTTTTTTGTTCCTATGATATATTCTTTAATTTTGTTCTGCCTAAAAAATAATACCAGATATCAAAATTCAGGAGGAGCATGTTGCATGCAGTAACATCCTTCACACGGTATCCAGGAACCAAAAATACATCTATTAATTTCAGTCACAAAATATGAGGATTGCCTACACTGTGCTATCAAATCAGTAATTATTTAACAAATATTATGAAGTGAGATGGGAAAAAAGGTGACAGCTATATGGTCCCTACTTTAAAAATCAGTATTTACAATATCCATAGAAAGGTAACAGCTACCTAAATCTTATAAAAAGTAGAAAAACCAACCCAAGACAAAACAAAAACCAGAAACCACAAACAAACAAATAAACCCCCAAAACAAATAAAACCCCACCAAACACAAAATCAGACTTGAACTAAATGCATCAAACCAATTCATTTTCATGCAAAAAAAATCCTAGTAGACTTCCAAGGATATATAGTGAAGGAAATTCAGGACACACTCTTTAAAATTATGTAAACATCTTATGCCTGTGTGTTTCCTTACAGCTCACAGCATACTTTCCAAATACTTGGTGCTATGTTTTTATTAATTATGGCATTTGCACTGAATGTTTTCTTTCAGAATCATAATTTAAGAGAAGTCAGATGACTCAATCCTGTCACCACCAGACTTTCTTTGTAGTACTGACATACTGAGCCACTGAAGTTACTGGTATGGTCAGGTACTTCTAAAACTGTGCTTACCTTATGCACTGCCTAATTTTTTTTTTTTTTTTGCTTCCTTTGCCCCCTTTAGCTTGAAAACCACTCTTATTTTTAGGAAGGTTTTATTTTTAATGATGGACTTTTCTCATTGCATCTCAAAATGTCACAATTGATCACATCCGGGTTTATCTGTCTAGCTACTTTGTGCTATTTACAGTGTCCCACTTTCCCACTTTTTCATGAGCCACCCTTTAACAGAAAGTAGCTCTTCATAATTGGACGATTTACTCTTTGTGAAGCAGGGCTGCTTTTAATAAAAACAGAACCATGGCATTTATAACTTAAATCAAAATTTTTCAAGGAATCTGTGGTGTTTGAAATAGCAAGTGGACCTGTAACATACATTATAATCAGAGAATCATCAGAGAATCATAGAATGGTTTTGATTGGAAAGGACTTTAAAGATCCTCGAGTTCCAAACCCTCAGCCATGAACAGGGATGCCACTTACTAGATCAGGTTGTTCAAATCTGATCCCATCCAATCTGACCTTGAACAATTCCAGGCATGAGGCATCCACAACTTCTCAGGGCAACCTTTTCCACTGTTTTACCACCCTCACAGTAAAGGATTTCTTCCTAAGATCAAATCTAAACCTTCCTTCTTTCAGATTAAAAGCATTACCACTTGTCCTATCACTATGTGCCCCTGTGAAAAATCACGGATTTGTGCGATGCAATGGTAACGTGATGCATAAAACGAAGAAAAAATCAAATAATTAAAGCCACAGAAGGTAGTGAGATCATATCTTTTAAGCCTAGATAACCGTGGGGGAGAAGTACTTTTAACACATCTATGTGCAGAGGCTAAAAAAGCTGCATAGCATCCTAAAATTATGTCAGTGAAGGTGAAAGTGATCAGAATTTTGGAAGTGGGGGGTAATAGCAGGATATAGAGGAAATGTGGAATTAAGTTGTAGTAAAAAAAGAAATGCCAGTGGGGTTCCAGTGAGAGTCAATTTTGGCAAAATTGACCAAGATGACAGGATGATGAACCTGAAGAGAGAAGTAAATCTCTCAGAGAAAAAAATAACTTTTGAACTTTGAGTGGAAACCATTCTGAGTAATGTACCTGATCCATTTGCATTAAGATTCTGATTCTATGCAAAATTCCCTCACATTATTTAAACTGTACAGATGTGAAGGCTACTCCACACTCTGGGTGTGAAGAGCTTATACTTTTTAAGCTTTAAATTATGTAGTGTGATAACATTGTAGCTTCATTTAACCATATTATAGAACTCCTCAGCTCAGCTGAGCATGTTTATGGGAATTCATTTCACAAAGATGATATGCGTTGTGCAGAAACAAAATAAAATATTTACTGTTGCTATTGTTAGCAAAATGTGTATTTTGTGTGTAGCAGCAGGTAGATGGAAAATGGTTAGCAGAACTGGGGTCACTAAATAGGCAGCTCACTCAGTTTAAGTAAAATAGTAGTTGAAGTGCAGAAGATTTACTGTGGCAGTGGATTGGAGATTCTAGTTCACAAAATAAAAGACAGTTTTTGGCAGTCAGAAAAGGTTTTTCCTTCCTTTATGAATTGACCATGTTCTGGGATGTTCCCCCGCTGTTTGAATTCTAGGTTTTGCCTTAAGTTCATTTTTCTCTCAGTGCACAGACAATTTCAGATAGCAGTCTGCATGTCTGTCAGATAAAGGGATGCTGTGAAGCCTGTCATATTCTGTCTTTCGTTTCTTTCTCCTCAGTTACATAAATAACAAGAATTTCAACGCTGTCACTCCAGGATTATGTGAACCCTTGAACATAACTTCTTTGAGAGTGACTTAGACCAGCATTGGGTACTGCAAGCTCTAAGGCATTGGTTTTTCCTGTCTTCAGCAGTTAATGTATCAGCTTAATTTCAAAGCAGCTGTGAATAAAGCTGACGTCCTCTGAAGGGCACTGTCATAGAGCTGTGTCTGCCCTGTTGGGGTCTGGCTGGAGGGATGGCACTACCTTGCACTTGTGCTCCTGTCCAACTCACCTTGGCGATACACGAGGAAGGTTGGGCTTGTACCTGTAAGCAAATGAGTGACAGCCAAATGTGAGCACTGATTCCAAAAAACAACTGCCGTAGAGACTGGTGTGAGCCTTGCCTAAAGACTGAAAAGGAAAATCATAAGTGCAATTTCACTAATCAGAGGAAGAAATTTTCCTTTTCAACAAGATGAGGGTTTTGTTTCCAAGATGCTGTCTTTTTCTGGAGGCTGCTGCATAAAGAAAAAAGCTAAATACTTCAGAGGAAAAGCCACATACATACTTAAGCTGACATTAGTATAAGTTCTCTCTTTACTACATTGCCTAGTGTCCTACTTCAATTAAAGTACCATACTTATCTCACACAATCTTCTAATGATATATTTCCAGTTAAAATGTTGGGATATTTATCTCCACTCTCAAATTAGCATCGTGATACCTTCAGTATACTCAATAAGAAAAAAGGAATAAGAAAGAAAATTTTGTGAATTCTGAAATATGTATTTAGCAGAGCAATGAATTTTGAATTAATTTATGTTGGAAAATATTTAGATAATTTTGCCTTTGAAGACACTCTTTTACTGAGGTCATTCAAAGTGAGCACATTGTACTTTTGAATGTATTTTATTTTTTAAAATAATTTATCCTTCTTTTTGAGATGGTTCTCAGTGCATACAAGTGCATACAAAAATAACGTTAGAAAAAAAAAGGCAACACAAAATTACCTGGGTAGTTTTGTTTGGTAAAATGCATCTCGTTACATTATTGCATCCCATGAATATAAGCTTTATTTTCAGTTGAAATCAAGACTCTCAAAAGTAAAGGCTTTACATTTTTGTGGCCTTTAAAGGACACAGAGGACTAGACAAGTGTAGGGCTTTTATGAGTCTTCTAAATGTGTCCTGTTTTGTGATGGGGAACACCACTGAGGACATAGTGTCCTTCAGAATTTCAGTCCTTATACTCCTGTATAAACTATATTGTTGCATATGTGAAAAGTGATAAAAAAATGTTATGTTTTGAAATTACAAACCTCAGTGGGAAAAAATCCCACCCCTTGTTTTCTCTATTTTCCAGCTATTCTTCAGTCCCCGAAACACACTTTTTAAAGAGTATTTACTACAATAGAATCTTCTGGTATTTATTTATCTAAATTGTTAACAAAAACATTCAAAAGAAACCTTTCAAAAATTCAAGAGAATCTGAAAGTATTTTGAGGTAAGCCTTTAGTTAGGTATCACTGACACTTCTGTTTAACTAGGGAACCTCTGCTGAACTCCATAAGGCAGTTCTGCACAGCTCTGGAAGTGGAACAAAGGACTAACTGTTCTCTTTTCAGTGATTTTACTTCCCTTCTTCTCCCAGGTAATAATAGAAGGTGTTTCTTCTTTGGTCTTTATTATTCATTAATGCATTGTTTTGTTTAAATACTCAGGAAGACCGTAACACAATTTCCACACCTGTAGTTTAAATCATGTTACCACTATAGATTACGTGATACCTTTTTTTATGTTTGGGAAGTGTCACAAAATCTGAAGACAGGACCAATTATGTAGATAGATTTTAAACTTTTTTTTTTTGGTGTGTGTGTGGGTGGGTTTTTTGTTTGTTTGTTTGTTTGTTTGTTTTTCTTCTTTTCTTAAGCGTTGTGCAGACCAACAGAGCATGAGTAAAGGCAGAGATTGATGAGGAACTTTGAAACACCAGTTCTGGAGGAAAATTCTCTTTTTTTACAGGAATTCATTCTTTTGTGACTAATATTAGCTAAATTAATTACACAATAACTGACCCACCATAAAACCATCGTGGAGGTGTCACATTAATTCTTTTTATGGCGGCACAAAAGAGCAGTTAGCAATAAAAGTCTCCAAATGAAATCTTTTGTAGTGTTCTGACAGAAAGAATAGTTCAACAAGTACTTGTTTAAGCCAAACTAAATAGATGATATTTAAAAAATTAATCTCTAGAAAAATGCTTTGTTTTGAACATATTTTGTTCTAAAAATAAAACTGCAAGATCCGGTAAACACAGAAAACAAAATGTGTAGTTGAGAAGAAAACTCATATTACAATTTCTTTCACATTATTTAATTTGTACCTGATGGAACCATCTGGCAAAACCAAAACTGAGTTCATAAAACATCTGTATCACTGAAATTTTTTTAAATTAAAAATAGGACCAAAATTCCCAAGTACTGTTCCTTTGTGTGAGCAAATTTTTATCACAGTCATATGAAATCAGTTTTCTCCTGTTTGTTTGTTTTTTCTGGTGATTAACATGTATTAGTTAGCCTGGATAAAAAACACTTCTTAGCTCCTATCAGAGTTTCAAAGGGAGAATTATGATGTTCCCTTTCTTGGGTTTTCTTTATTGTTACTAATGTGTGTTAAAAATAGTAGGAAAAAATAATAATTATGATACTTCAAAATTTAATTATACATTAAATTCTGACTACTAATCTTAAAAGGAAGCTGTTGCTATAAATGGATCAGATATTCTGGGCTTCCATATGAAGACTGCATCTTTTTCACTTGACAAAAAGACATTTGAGGGAATGTAGGAGACTTAGATTTGTAAAGACAGTGTCAATAGGAATAAATAAGTGCTTCCTCTCAGAAAAATCGGGACAACCAAAGAAATGTCCTGGAAGAAAGATGGGAGCTCCAAAGGTAATCTTTTCACAGACGGGAAAATTTATGGAATTGATTATTCCTGGAATTTATTAAGTACAATTTGTATCTAGGTTGAAGAACCTATCAGGAAGGTGAAATAGAATGGGATCTTTGCTTCGACAACCTGTGTACAATCTCTCAGGCACGGAGGCCAGGTTGGCAATGTTGAAATATTTAGCTGTTTCAGCAGCCTTGTAGTAGCTCTGTTCAAAAACTGAGCAGCTCAATAAGCAAGAGCACCTTATGAGAGCCAGGGCAGAGGTGTAGAAGGGTGTTTTGGCCTGAGGATCTCATGTCTGTGCATGCAAGCACAAGTGATTTCTTTGCAGCACTGCTGTGCAATTCCAGTAACTCTGTATGGCAGCCAAGGTGGCTGCTTCCCTAAGGGGGTCAGAGGAGGGAGGATTTCAGCCATTTCCTGTCACTTTGCAAAGCATCATTTTAGACTGTCTTGCTAATAAATGAAGTGTAGCTTAGGGCACAGAGACTTACCTTTCAGATACAATTTCAGTCTGAAAACTTCGGGGATCTGATTTTGCTTGTATATTCAGGTTTGTAATGTGATTATCGGTATTCCCATCCAGCCTGACTTTGAACACTTCCACAGATGGGGTATCCACAACTTCTCTGGACAACCTGTGTCAATGTTTACCACTCTCATATAAAAAATGCCTTCCTTATACTAAATCTAATCAAATACACTCAAATCTCTTTCAGTTTGGAAATCTTGCCCCTTCTCCTGTCCCTAAGGAATTTAGAAAAAATGTCTTTTTCATACAAACTCCTTTTTACATATTGAAAGGTCACAATGAAACCTCCTGAAGTGCTCTCCTCTCTAGGCCAAAACCACTTAGTTTTCTCAGTCTTCTTTCATAGGCAAGATGTTTCAGCCTTGTGATAATTCATGGATCATGGAGGATCATTTACGTGGTCCTCTTCTGGACCTGCACTAGCAGGTCGATGTCCTTCCTGTGCTGGGAGCCCAGAGCTGGATGCAGGGCTCCAGGTGGGGTCTCAGCAGAGCAGAGCAGAGGGGCAGAATCCCCTCCCTCCCCTGCTGCCCACGCTGCTTTGGATGCAGCCCAGGACACGTTTGGCTCTCTGGGCTGTGAGTGCTCATGGCTGGGTCATGTCCACCTTTTCACCCACCAGCACCCCCAAGTCAGTCTCAGCAGGGCTGCTCCCAGTCCCTTCATGCCCCAGCCCTCTGATACTGGGGGTTACCCTGACCGAGGTGCAGGACTTTGCACTTGCTGTTTTTGAACTTCAAGAGAATTGCACAGCCCCCCTCTCTCAAACCTGTAAGGGTCCCTCTGGATGGCATCCTTTTGCTCCATGAAATCCAGTTTGTGTAGTCTGCAAACGTCCTGAGTGTGTACTTGATCCCACTACGTCATTGAGGAAGACGTTTATGGCATAGTTGCCAGTATAGACCCTTGAGGGACATCACTAATCGCTGGTTTCCATCTGGACATCGAGACACTGCCTGTAAAAGCTTTGGGGTGTAGCCATCCAGACAATTCCTCACCCAATTAACCATCCATCCATCCATCCAAGACGAATTTGTCCCATTTAGTGGCAGGAATGTTTTGGAGGACCATATCAAAGGCCTTGTAGGAAAATGATACCTGTAGTTCTTTTCTTGTCCGCTATTCAGCCATTCCATCACAGAAAGCCACTGGATGGATTAGTAAGGCATGATTTGGTCTGTAAAGTCACATTGGTGATGTCACCTTCCAGCACCCCATACATTTCAACATAACTTCCAGGAGAAACTGCACCTTAGAAGGCACGGAGATGAGGCTGACTAGCCAGTCATTCCCAGGATTCTTTGTTTTATCCTCTTATTAATTACTTATAATTATGTCAGAATTCATTTCAGGTTTACTTCTTTTATGAGAGAGGTTTTTTTCTCATTCTTTATTCAGAAATTTAAATGTGATTTGCATAATAAAGGAATAGAAAATTATATGCCTTGTCTTAACTTATTCTGAAATTACTGAAGTCTAAGCTACTACCTTGTTTTCCATTATTTTGTGCAACTGAATGTGAAAAAAGCTAAGGAAAATTCTTGACAGAGGTCATAATTTTCAGACAAGAATATTGCAGTTAAAAAACACATACCCAGCAAACTCCTATAACACGCACAGTAACAGCTCCATAACATACAAGTTACCAGTGATTTAAGACAATATCTCATTGATAGTGTTCTTTCCTATGAAGCTGCTCCACGGACCTCAATTTTCCTGAAGGACTTGTCAAGTTCTTCAGTTACAGAGGAAAACACCTGTAGCCATTAGTTCCACTGAAGAGAGCATAGTGTAGTATGTCTTCACATGTGCAGACACAGCTGACCTAAGTTGCCAGTGTCACATACCACAACTTCTTTAGGCCTGGGAGTATTTCCTTGGAAAATGTATTCCTATAGGGACAGAATGTTAATTGTTGATAGCTACTCTGCTGTCCTGCAAACACAGTGGTTTTAGGGTTAAAAGTTACTGTTTTATTAATGAGTTGCTGCAAGACCTCTAATTAAAGGAAGACTCACATCTGCTTTTGTGTATGGCTAGAATCATTATTAATGGCAAAAATATTTCTGCCTTATAAGCATTGCTGGTTTTTCTGCTTCTGTTTTTTTAAGAGCAAATTTCTAGAAAAAATTACACTCTACCTTTACACTCTGTGCTGCTCTTAATTTAAATCGTGGGAGATGTAAGACAGGACATATTCTTTTTAAACCTCTGTATTCTCTTCCATAATTTCTTTCAAATGAAAACAGGATGAATACTACCTTTAAGAAGGAAAAAAGGACAAATTGGTTTTATGTGCATTTTTGAACAGAGGCTGTACTAATGTTTTATGAGACTTTTTTTTCGAACAGAAGAAATTATTAATTAATTCAGGTCAATTCTGGTTTTTTTAAATACCAATAAAATAATAATAATAATAATAATAATAATAAAAATTACATTACTCATTTCTTAGGAAGCCCTGACCCAGACGTCAAGACATTTGAGAAAACAGAAACTACCTGCATTTTCAAGGAATGGTTATTTTCTTGCAAAAATATTTGGTTAATGAAATGTCTTGTTGGTTTTGGTTGTACAGATTTGTGACACTGTATTAGACATAGATCATGTAAAACACACAAGCATTTCTTAATAAGAAGTTCATAAATACAAAAAACAATTCTAAACTCAAATCTTTTAGTTTGGGTTTGTTTTTTGGGCTTTTTTTTTTTCCTTTTAATTGCCCCTACATGAATCTTACTGTTAGAAATTATTGGCAATTCTTGGCAAATTATGTATGTGATAACTAAACACAAATGATCCACTCCATTCTAATGGTTGTAAACAGCTGCTAGTGGACCCTTTTTTTTGAAAAGCAGCATAAAAATTGTAAAAATAACAGAAAGGTAAAATTAACCTAGAACATATTCAAAGACTTTTAATTCTCTTATTTGTAAGTAAGTCTCTTGAGGTTAAGACAGGCAAAGTAGAATCAATTATACACTTCAGCCTAAAGAATTTTTTTACGGAATACTTTTGTTTAATTAACTACCAGCTTCCCACAAGGCAGTAAAACTCATTGATATTTAGATATAAATGACATAAAATTGGTTCTCTGGCTCTTCTTTTGTTAGTATTTCGGCTGTATAAATAACTTTAATAGGATTTTGTACACTAAATATAATTTTTCATATTAAACAAAGTAAATTTTCCTGGCTCCTAGCCTCCTAAGGGGAAGTACATATACGAATACGATAATCCATCATTAGTAGCAATGGTGTGAATAAAACACACTCTTTAAATATAGCCTAAGAAACAGTACTTACCTGGTTAACTTTTGGAAGGCTGCGTAATGCTTTCAGCTAAACTTGCTGACAATGTGAGCTGGGGTCATCAATCCATTTGATGCTCTACTGAGCTTAAACAAAAAAAAATGTGAGAAAGTTCATAGGTGGAAAATAGCAGAGAAAGACTATCATTGATATAAAATACAAAGAGCAACTCAGCGTTAGACCTTGGACTTCAAAGTAAAAAGCAATGCAATAAGAAACAAGAAACTGTATCGACATCCCATTTTAATCCCTGTTAGAGCATTTCTTAAGACTGTTTCATGCCAGATCAAGCTACTTTGAAAAAATAAATTGGTTTTGGTTTTTGAGGTTTTTTGTTGGTAGGTTGTTTGGTTTTGGTTTTGGTTTTGGTTTTGGTTTCGGTTTTGGTTTTGGTTTCTGTTTCGTTTTTTAACAAAAAAACATCTCCCCCAGACATATTCAGGAGAAATTGTAGAAATTCTCTGCTGAAAAACTGACATTTCTCATGTAAAATGTTTTCAAATGTTTGGTACATTTTCTCCTTTCACCATTCCTTTTTATGTATGTACAACACTTCTGTATGTAAAATAGAATATTAAGATTGATACCACTTTCCAAAGGATCATAAAATAAACAAAAGAAGCAGATTTTCAGTTGCAGCAGACATTCAGAAGAAACTTTGAAAGGTGTGTCATCATAATTTCTCTCCAGCCAGCAATTAACCACCTCAGAGCAAATTTCTCACTTCCTTCCAGTCAGACGGGGGAGAGAATCAAAAGCGTAAAAGTGAGAAAACTCCTGGATTGTAAATAAAAGAGCTTAATAAATGAAATAATAATGACAAAAATAATAATAAAAAATGTAATGAAAGGGAAAGTAAGAAAAAGAGAAAAAAATAAAGCCCAATAAAAACAAGTGATGCAAATGAAAAACAACTGCTCACCACCAACCAGCCACTCCCCGAGCAGCTGCCCCTGGCCAGCTTTCCCTGTAGTTTATGTGCTGAGCATGATGCCACAGGGCCAGTTGGAGTCAGCTGTCCTGGTGTGCTCCATCCCAGCTTCTTGTGCACCATCAACCCCGTTTTCAGCAGGGCAGCATAAGAAACTGAAAAGTCCTTGACTTAGTGCAAGCACTGCTCAGCAACAGAACCAACAGTGTGTTATCAACATTATTCTCATCTTAAATGAAAAACACAGCACTGTACCTGCAATGCAGGGAAACTAATTCTATCCCAACTGAAACAGGGTGGAAAGAACGTTGACTTGTTTCATTTATTTGTCTTCTTTTCCATTCTGTTTCCACACTCTACAGGAAACAGCTCCTCCCTATCTCACAGTCTGACTGTGAAGTGTTATGATAGAGACATAAGTGGAAAGCACTAATTCACTCTAATTGTTCAGAATGGAACAGGATGTTCCTTCATTAAAACAGACTCACTGGTCTGACTGCTGTATATTACCGAGTTTGCTGTTAGGAAAAATGCATAAAATACTAAATATAATGAAAAACAATAATGGCTATAAGACTTGCAGAAGGTATAAGTCTTTGTTCAACATCTCCTCTACAGTTGTGTTCTTCAGCTGTCACTAAAGATGAACCAAATAACTCCCTAGTCTTGTTACATTTAAAGGAAATAATCTCTTGACACTAATAGGTTTTTGCTCTATACAGTGGAGTAGAATGAGATGCTGAGCTAATATAAAATAGTTGAACTCGATCTAATAGAATTAGTATCCTGATACTAATTATTCATCATCTGAGAACAAAAGATAATTTTGATGTTGCTTCCTTAAAACCTTACCTTTTCTTTTTGGTGGGATGAGCTCAGATGTGGAAGTTATGTAGTGGGAGAAGTCAGTTCAGATTAAAAGGAAAAAGATTGCATGCATTAACTGACAGACTGGGTTGTATTCAAGGTTCATGTCAAAAGGTATAAGTAGTTCTCAGCTACTGCACTTTAAGCATTACATATAACATTATTGCTAACTCAACTCCCAATGCACTGTGATGTTCCTTTCTGGCTTTGTGTGGTTTCGATTGAACATAGTTAAGGTCTTATTAAAGGAATTGTCTCATGCTATTTTTTTTTTTTTTAATTTTCCTTGTGGTACAGTCTGGGTTAATCCATTAATTCAAAATAAATGAAATAAAAAGAAAACTAAGAGCACTGCTGAGCAAGACCAAAATTTTGCATGGCAGCTTTACAAAAATGTTTCAGACATCATGGTACCAAATTCAATGAACTTAAATTTCTTGGTTGGTAGGGAGTTCACATGGTTTCTGGGATTCATTCCCAAATGAAATGTTTTAGCAAAGCTTGAAGGAAAGCAATAGTGAACAGGGAGAGGCAGGGATTATATTTTTTTATTTTGTTTTGCAGGTTTTAAGGCCAGAACATAACTGGCCTGAATCAGACAGAAGAAAAAAAAATCTTCATTTCCATGTAAATAAAATTTTACCTCTATCATTGTACCTATTTTACCTCTAGTATTGAAAAGAAACCTATGGACATTTAATTTGAAATAACGTAATTGTTAAAAAAAAAATCTTACATGTAAACACCTGTTACTAAATATATTGAACATTATTTTTATTACAGGATTAGTTCAACAAAAGTAAAACAGACATCTAATACCATTATTGGTCTGACATGCTATTCACACTTTCTCTAAATGTTCCAATAGCCAGATTTTGATGGATTTGTGGCACAAAGTTTAATTACATGTTTTACTTTAATGTTATAGAGGTACCCAGAATTTCATTCTTTCTCTCTCTCAAATAGATGTTGGACCAAAAGAAATGAAGTGTGTTTATATTTCCAGTGATTTGGATTGCATCAATCTCTAATTCTTAATTTTTCCTTTTCTCACTAAATTTTAGTTTCTATTTTTGTAGTCTTTCATTCTTCTGTCTATTTTCTTTTATCTATAATCCAAAGTTTTCCTTTAGTATTGCTCCTTCTTTTTTTAGACTTTCAATGTAGGTAAGCAAGTGACCTTTCCACAGAGTATTTTAAGGCAAACTAACGTAAGAGTTTTCATCTCTGAAACCCAGCTCCTGTTTCCATTAAAGGCAACAGTAATATCGACGTATTCATTATCAATAGGAGTGGGTCTTCACGCACTGAAAGCCAGTGGCTGTCTCTGAATTTCAGTGTCTGAATAGCAGTGAAGTTCCTAAAATGAGCAGCTAGTATTAAGATAAATTTTCTTAAACTTTCACCCATACCACTAGTCCAAAGGGAAATTCCTTTGACTCACCTCAGTTGTGTTGAGGCCAATATCCAGCCTTTCTGGAACACAAGTTTAGGCCTCAGCAATGTTGTAACTGGAAAAACGTAAAAGGTTTTCTTCCCTGAACTGCATGATATGCAGATTTTGGATTACCATTCTTACATGGGAGGCAAGTATTTAAGGGGCAGTGCCCTTACTAGCAAAATGCTAGAAGTAGATAATCCTTCATAAAACACAAAAAGCCAGGAATGGTTAATCCTTCAGATTTGCTGGCCAGGCCAAGTTTGAGATTCATTAAAAAGCTTTAAATAATAAGTTCTTAAGAAAATTTACTTGAAATAAGTCAATATTATCAAGTTGTGAGTTGGAAGATTTGAAGCAAAACAACACCTTATAAAGGCCTAGCTGTATTAAAAATGACATGTATAAATAAAGTATAGTAGGTTTTGGTGACACGGTACTCTCTTTTTCGTGCCTGGGCTGACAGATGTCATTGTGCTGTGTTTAGACTGTAGTAACACCAAGTCACCTCACTTCTGCTGTGTGTGACAGAGAACAAGTGTGCGGCAGACTATCCAAGCTAACCCTCTGTAACCTATTTCGCTCATGGTTCTCCTGTTTTAATTAAAACATGAACCAGAAATATGGAGAAATTGCTCATTTTTACTTCATAAATCTCTCAGGTGTCCATTTTCTACTTATCAATTATTTGAATTTTTCAGGGCTAGAAGCAGTACACTTTTGTTTTGTTGTGTTTTTTTGGCTGTCACTATGAAAAATACGTATTTTAATCAGGTATGCAAAGCAAAGTCAGTAAAACCGCTTCATACTTTAAAATTATAAATACACAAAATCTTATTCCAGTTGTGGAGTAAGGTTGAAGTTGCAGCACACTTCCCCTCACAAACACCTAAGGATTTTTACACCTCAGCCTATATATTTATTGTGAGGGGAAGTTACCACCTGGGGCTTTTCCCCCTTTCTTTCTTCCTTTTTTCTCCTGAGCAGATCCTTAGTTTTAACCAAAGAATGCACTGCTATTTTATTGTAACTTATTGTCAGTAATTTTCTGAGTTGCACTGTTTGAAATGCATTGTGAAAATTTTTTATTTTCTTCCTTAATATAGGTCTTAAGAGAACAATTCAAAGGTCCCAGAAAGACAAGAGATACTAATGAAATGGCTGGAGACCTATTCCTTTGGGAATTGCAGTGTGAAGTATGCAAGAATACGCAGTAAACATGCATATTCTTAAATTTGTGTGTTCTAGGAGAAAAAAAAGAAAATTAAGCACCAAAAATTCCAAGTATTCTGTTTCACTTGGCAGCACCCTAAGTTAAAGACCAAAAGGACGAGGCAGAAATCAAAATAGTTTAGTAAATTACTAATTCACTTTCGTGACAGCAGGAAAAGTTGTATCTAAAGTAAATGACTATCACCTTGAAATCTAGGAGTGCACAGATGTCTTTGCTGTGCTATTCCTCCCCATCAATTCACTCTTTGGGAACCTGTGAGTAGACATGAGCCAGGCAGTTTGAAAAGCAGCAGCGTGCTCCACCGTTGAGTAAGCTACTTAATGAACTCTCACTACTTCTTCCCAGACATAAATGGAGCACCATCTACCACTGCCTCACCCAGTGAAAACAAGTAAAGAACTATGCGGACCTTTCAAAACCTCTGTATTGCCTGTTCTCTATACTAGAATACAAAATGTCCTATGAAAACCTTGTATACTTTTTTTTTAACTCAACATGGAAGATACATGGAACACCTAATCTACAGCTGACAGATGATTATCATTTTTCTGTGCTTTTGGATTGTGCAGACAGTCCTTGATGATACCCATAAAATGTCAAAAGTTTCATTTCAGAGTTTGAAACAGATATCTTTGCACTTAATAGACGATTTCATAAATGTTAGTTGGCTTTATTCATCAAATTGTACCACACACAGATACCATACTGGGCTCAAGCGCATCACTTGCATGGTAAAAGGTTACTTGCAGGATTTGTAGATACCACTGTTAAAATCAGGTTTGTATATGCAGATACATGCAGGTTTTCTTGCACGATATAAATAGACTTGAACTATCTATCTATCCTGAATATCCTTGATGGGAACGGGCAATTCACATCTTTTTCTGAGCATGGTAGCTGACATCCCTTATTTATATTCTGTGTCTTTACTTGCAAAGCTCTGTGAAGTTTTGTTGAAGTTCCCAAAGGGGTTAATTAAAATATTTGGTCTATCTAATTTCATGTAAATTTCATCATCTCGAGTTTTAGATTTAAGTGAAACCAGAAAAATCTCTGTTTGTTCACGACTTTGATCTGAGGCCATCAGGGCCTGTGTGAGTTTCTTCAGGTTTGGCAAAGGGTCAGCTCCAAGTTGGCTCAGTCAAGTTGGAGATCAGTGAACCTGGGTCAAGAAGGGCACAGTGCGGTTTATACACAAGTGAGAATTGCAAGGACAGTTATCAATGCTGCTGCTGAACAAAAGGAAAGCATTTTTTCCACCATCCTGACATATATATACCTAGTTCCTTAAAGAACTGTGACCAGTGTATTAAAACTAGTGTGTTGTTCTTAAGATTTGAACAACTGCTGTTCACTGTTACCTACTCCCTCTTGACAGCTACTCAACACCACTAGAACACAAGCAGTTACATCTATGCAGCCATGAATCTTTTCATGGCTGAACTGTCTTTAGTTGGAAACTTGAAAAGGAAGAAACATATATCAGGGAACTTTTTCATAACTCTTTGTTATGTAAAGCCTGTTAGCAGTACCAAAATATTCAGCAATTTTGTTAAAAAGCCTCATATTCTTTAGGAGACAAGATTTCTTTGTTCAGGTCTTAGGTTGTCACCATACCACGCAGAGAAACAGTGCATTATTACTTCTTCTTGTAAATGAAGTAGATATAAATATAGACCTGAAATATATTTGAAAGGCAAAGGCAAAGAAAACAAAAAAGAAAAACAGAAGTAGCATCAATTTATCTTCTGTCTCAAAACCAAGTACACAGTATATTCACAATAAAAGTATCTGGTGTGTTTATCCTTGTTTGTCTAACAAGTTTAGTTAGCTACTGATGGAAAATTGCTGTAATTAAAAGGTACATTAAAAACAGACATTACATAAATTATTTAACACGAGAATAATAATGAAATATTGTGTCCACACAACTTTTAATATTTTAATTTATTGTAGGTAATACAACAAAATAGGACACCACTGAAAATAAAAAGAAAAAAAAAATACATTTCATGATCTCAGGGCCTGCACCCTTCCTGTATAATCTTACACTGACCTAGAGGACAACACATGTATTTGTGAGTTTTGGTTTACAAGAAATTCCCAAGGCGTTTCCTCTCAGTTCACACTAACAGCATGACTGGGAAGATCTGCTTGCTGGATTTCTGATATCTGTGATAGCACAAAGCATCATATACAGCTTTGGGAAAAACTGAAATTTACCAATAAGGTTAAATCAGGGCAAGACTAGTTGTCTCCCATTTTCATGTAATGTTAGGCATGCTGCTCCATATTTTGGTCAACATAGGTGATGTGGAAAACCCTCATGAAGTGCACTTCTCAGAAGAAGATCAATTAAAGCTGCATGTAGATAAAAAGATAGATACTTTTTTTTTTTTTTTTGTCTTCTTTTGGCTATCAGTCACTGACTTCTTTCCTTTCTGTGTAACTTGCCTCAAGTTGTGAAATACCATCTAGCCTCCAGTCTCCTAGGAACAGTAGTCAGTCACCTTGCTGCAGTTTTTCCCAGCACCCTGGGCTAGAATGCTCACCTGTGTTGTAGCACAGCAATGTCTCTGGGGAAAATGCAGAAAGAATGAACCCCAAGGTATTTGTGTAAGCCATGTTTCCTTGTTCTCATGGGAATGCCATGGAAGAACATGCTGATAAAATACTCATTCTGACCTCCTCAGTGCATGTGGTTGGTCCAGAAACTCCCAGAGCTGCCTTTCAGAGCAGTCTTCTCTGTGACTCTACTTGTAGAAGAGTATCACAGGAAACTGAATCAAGAGGAAGAATGGAATGACCAGCTCAACAGGAAATACATAAGGAAATACTTTGCCACTAGTATGAAGCTCTAGGCAGCATGATGAATCCCTGCATTGAAGGCTGACTCCAGGAACCCAAGTCTGTCCCTAATTAATATCACAACAAACATGATACACACCGGTAACCAAAACCACTTTGCATAGAATGAAAACATATCTCACTGTTGCTGCATTTTGTTTCCCAATGAATCTTTCTGATAATTTTGAAGGATCTGCACATTGTCTGTTTTCTGATTATTACCTTCATAATTAACTTAGTGTGAAAAGAAACAAAAGAATTGTCTTTCCCATCTCTTCTTGTGCCTCCAGGAATGTGGCTGAGTAACAGGAGAGATGATAAACACTGTGGCAGCTAGATTTAAACGTGCCAGTAGAGATTTGTCCTCTTAGATGAAAGGTCCCAGAGTCAACAACTCTTGCTAGCATCCAGCCCACGAAATAAACTTTATCCTCACCAAACTGCTATCCATCTGGCAGGGAAGAACACATTGTATCTGAATGCACAACCTGTAGAAGTCAGATGATAATATATATTGGATTGTTCTGCTATAAAATGTGCAAAAATGACATAAAGTATTCAAAGGAAGGTGCTGTTATCTGACACTCAAGATGATGTTACTAAGCCTGGCAGTATTGGACCCTTTGCATTATTGACTTTGCCTTACTAATGGCTGGTTCCTTTTTCATCTCACTGGCAATAGCTTCATTTCCTTTCCTATACCTTTCTATCGAGTCATTCAGAAAAATTCATATTCCAGAGCTGAGAAATGGAAATTACTCTGCCTATCTTAAGAACTCATTAAGTATCATAGCCTCAAAAGAGATATTCAGAAAATCAAGAATTATTTAATCCTTCTTCTGCACTTGCTGAGAGGAGCCATTCAATTCTGTTCTCCAAGACCACAGACAGGCTCAGCAGATCTCCTGTCTCAGACACAGAGGAGTGAAGTGAAATGGTTAAGAACCAGTGAAAAAAGCCACAGCTACCTAGGACTACTTTTTCATTACTTCACTTCTGAAAACAGAGATTGGGATTCCTTATTTTTTGTCAAAGAGAAGTATTGCATCATAGAATCATAGAATGGTTTGGATTGTAAGGGATCTTAAAGACCATCTAGCTTCAATTCCCCTGCCCTGTGAAGGGACACCTCCCACTTGACCAGATTACTCAAAGTGTCATTCAGCCTGGCCTTGAACACTTCTGGGGATGGGGCATCCGCAGCTTCTCTGGGCTACTTGTGCCAGTGCCTCACCACCACCACAGTACAGAAGAGGAATGAAGTCACCCCTCAGCTGCTCCTTACAGGACATCCCATTGAGCTCTTTCTCCAGCCTTGTTGACCTCCCCTCAAGGCATTTGAGTACCTCCATGTTCTTATTAAATTGTGGCGCCCAGAATGGCACACAGTACTTAGTGTGGGACAGCACCAATCCTATTCACATAATTGGTGAAAAAATTGCTACAACTGAGGTTACTACCCCATGCCTTTTCTTTGGTGACATAACCTTTCCATCTGCACATTTCTACTGATCTTGGGTTTTATTCAATGTTAGCCACTTTTCAGGAATTTTCAATCGATAATGCCAGTTTTACAAAGAAAAGGAAAATGATGATTTGATGACAAAGGCATTTTATCATAGAAGCACAGAATATGAGTTGGCAGAGAACCATCAGGATCATGAAGTACAACTCCTGGCCCTGCACAGGGCATCCCCAAGAATCACACCACGTGCCTGAGAGCTTTGTCCAAATGCTTCTTGAACTCTTCCAGGCTTGGTGCTGTGACCACTTCCCTGGGGAACTGTTCCAGTGCCCAACCACCCTCTGGGTGAAGAGCCTTTCCCTGATATCCAACCTAACCCTCCCCTGACTCAGCTTCAGGCCATTTCCTCAAGTCCTGTCACTGGTTACCAGAATGAAGAGATCAGTGCCTGCCCTTCCTCTTGCCCTCACAAGGAAGTTGTAACTGCAATGAGGTCTCCACTCAGTCTCCTCTTCTCCAGGCTGAACAGACCAGGTGACCTCAGCTGCTGCTCACACAGCCTCCCCTCCAGGCCCTTCACCATCTTTGTTGCCCTCCTCTGAAGACTCTTTTAATAGTTTAACGTATTTTCTTACACTGTGTCACCCAGAACTGCCCCCAGCACTGGAGGTGAGGCCGCCCCAGTGCAGAGCAGAGTGGGACAATCCCCTCCCTTGCCTGGCTGGTGATGCTGTGCCTGATGCACCCCAGGACAGGGTTGGCCCTCCTGGCTGCCAGGGCACTGCTGACTCGTGTTCAACTTGCCACTGACCAGGACCCCCAGGTCACATTCTGCACGACTGCTTAAGAGTAGGAAGCTGGTTGTAATGAGTTAGAATACAGTTCCTCTTAGCTCAAGATCCATCTCTGTCAATGCACTAAGCCAGATACTTAAAATACGGTTCTGGCATACACAACTCAGAATTACTTGAAACATAGCCGAGAAAAACAGCCCATCCCTGCAGAAACGCTTCTAGGAGAACAATGTCATTCATCCTAGACAGGAAACAAAATAACCATGTTTACCTTTGCAATTCAGGACAGAATTATGGAGTCATCACACCAAGAAACATGGGAGAGAAGTTGGAGAAGGATGAATTAAAAATGGATGGTTTCCACCATGAATGGTTAAAATTATTCAGCATAGAAAAGAAACACGTAGAGCAAAAAGACAATAGCAAGCTTGTAAACAGCAGAGGAAGCTGATGTGCATACATATTTTGTATTCTGGGGTAGTGGGCTCTCCTAAGTAGCGCAGTAATGTGAAGGTGACTGAGGACTAAAGCTTTGTGATGCAAAGAAGACTGCCTGGAATATGGCTTTAACAGATTTTAAGACTCTCAATGTGCACATAACACATGAAGACAGCAGCCAAATTTGCCACTGTGTTGTTAAATCAACAACAGTTGAATCACAGCCAGATCAGGAATGCATCTGTAATGCAGTACTGGCAGCACAAAGGTGCAGAAACAGGCTGGCACCATCTGACCTTGTGCTTCTCATGTCAAGGTCTTTTCATAAGGAAAAAACCTTGACCAACAAAAGGTGATAGTACTCAGACTTTGTGAGACTTGAAACACAGCTGCATGTAGAAATGCAAGACCACAGACCCTTTTGAAGCTGCCCAGCACTATGTGAGGTGATAAACATTAAGTGAAAGGATAGTTGCTATGGACCTTTATCAACAATATAAGGAAACGTTAGTGAAGTGGATGCATAAATAGCAGCTGCAAATTTTAAACCGAATGCACAACATAACATGAGGGAAAATGGATTCAGCTCAGCCCTGCTGCTGTTACAAAAGAAAAGTGTTAACAAAAATGGGGAGGAAGCTCAATATTTTCACCCACCACTATTTTCAATAGTTGTGTTTGGTCAGTAAGCAATGGCAGAAATGGAATCACGTGGTAGTCACACCTTCTTTATAGAAATACACCTATTAGATTAATATATGTTTTATTACAAAATAAAACAAAAGGGAAAATAAATTCTTCAAGCAATAGACTGATCTCTAAGAGTGTATCAGAACTTGATTTTCCAGATTCCACACTCTTTAGTCTTGAAATTATTTTGTTGTAAAATGAACACATTCCTGGTGAAGTGGATATTCAATTATATTCTTAAAATGGAAGAACACAGACAGGAAAAATTGAAAAACTATGTCTGTAACGTGGTTGTTCTAACATATTAGTATCAAACTATTATCCTAATCTTGGTCGTGTTGGCTATTCTGAAGCTAGCACTTTACTTTTTTTTTTCATGAATGAAAATCCTAATAGCTTTGTTTCATTTCAGAGGATGAAGAAAGTGTTTCAACCTTGAATTTTTTATAAAATCACATTCTTGGGAACTAGCTATTCTTTCTAAGGCTTTGCATTGATCCAAAGCTGCAGAATAACACCTGCAAAAGAAGTTGCTACCTATTACTAACAATTGAGAATGTACTGCTTGATTTATCCAGGGAGCTGTAGTGACAGAAAAGTGGCAATCTGCTCCATTTGACAAAAGGTCCACTAAAGACGCAGTAAGAGAGTGTGAATGTACTTAAAAGGAATATTCTTTACTCTTTGGAATAAAATCATCACATCAGGTAGGTTTGATCTTGAGTTTCAGAAAGCATCATGAAAAAGCCATTGCTGAAAGCATCCAGCTGACCAAAATGCCTGTTATTCAACTATCAGAGCTGTCAGGTGAAAATGAGGCTTTATGCCTCAGATCACCAGAAAAGTCGCAATATAGTGACAAAGATCACATTCCAGCTTACTACAGAAATGCCACTCCCTTCCAAAAACATGAGATAGACTTTCATGAGGGACTGTACATAATCCAAAAACCACTGAGATGATAGATAGACAATGTAGATGGAGGAGGTGTTCTATACGTCAGAAAGCATTTCAGTAGTTCTAATGCTCTGACAGTATCTTAGATGACATAATAGACCATAAAAGTTAGGTTCTGTCTTGTGTGCCTAAAGAAGAGATAAAATGATACTAAAATAAAGAAATAATAAAATTAAGATTAGCAAAGCAATGTAGCAACCCAGTACAAAAGAGGAGAAAAAGCTCTGAATTCATGATAACAAACAGGTTTGGCTTGCCATCTGAAAAACATATAAGGATGCCGCAAAAAATGTAAAGTGCACTAAAACATAGAATGCATTCTACCACCATCTGGATAAAGAACATTGAAACAAAGTTATAAAACTGAACATATGGTGATGTAGCCAGACATCTTTAGCCGCTCTGAGAACCTTCATCATCTGTTGGTCTTTCTTAAAAGAGCTGGTAGAAAACTAAGCAGTATGGAAAATATAGCACTGCAAAGAACATAACATAAACAAAACAAATTCAAATTTCTTAGCAATCAGGGTTACATAAATACAGGTAAATTTTTTAAAGATCACATAATGGAGGATGACCAGAACTTACAAACTACAGCAAAAAGACAGTAACACTTATGTCCCTGAGTGAAAATGAATTTCAAAAGAAACACCAGAATAGCAATACAAAAAGTGTAAATAAAAAATTCATCATTCTATCAGAAATTTGAAGATGGCATCCAGCAGCCAATTATTCAAACCATAGAATGTGGTAAACAGCTTCTCTCAGTAGACCGCAACATTGCACCTGGACAAAGACCTCTTTATTTCTTTGCATGTGGTATGCAAAACAAAGCAATTGTCAACCATGAAGAGGCTGCGTAATAAACTGATGATTATAATCATGTGCATTTATCCTCTAAAAATAATTCCACCATATCCATATCTGGATTTCAACCTACAACATGAGATAATTTCAAGTTATTTTACTTTTCAGTAAATTATCATAATGTAATGTCTTATTGATAATATTATATTTCCCAAAATCTATTTGGAGAAAATATTCTCCAACTTTAACCACGAGGTGAATAGAGTAGTAATATGAAAGTTAAACAAGTTCCAGCAAATTATTTGGGGCTTTAAGAAATACAGAACTTGTGTTGAAAGAGTCTACAAGTACTCTTCCTTCCATTGTATGCCTGGGACTTTCCAGGGACTACTTCTCATAACTAATCATTTTTATAAATAACTGATCTTATATATAAAAGGAGATGGGAAAAAAAATTATTCAGAAACATCACAGGCACAAGGCAACAGAAGGCGGTCTTAACGACGCTTGTTCTGTCTATTCAGCATTGCTTCAGTGTCATTTTGCTGTATAATAAGGAAGCCACTTTGCATTGACTCTGGCCATACGTCTGCAGGAAGAGTATAGAGTTTCCTTTTTAGTCCTGGAAGCAACTGAGCTCCACCATCCCTGCCAGGGAACACCAAGTGTGGGGCAGCTTTGCAAAGAATTACCAGCTGGTAGGCAGAGAAGTTGCTGTCAGGAGAAGCTGTAGGCAAGAGTGGAAAATGTCACAGAATCACAGAACAACCTAGGGTGGAAAAGACCTTTGGAGATCATCAAGTCCAACCTATGACCTAACACCTCCTCATCAACTAAACCATGGCACTGAGTGCCACGTCCAGTCTTTTTCTAAACACAGCCAGGGACCCTGACTCCACTACCTCCCTGGGCAATCAGGGAGAGGAAGACAAGAGTCTTACTGTTTTGCTTCATCTGTAGAGCAGTTCAGGCATCCGGGTGCATGCAAGACCTAGAAATGACAATCATGGCCCTGCAACTCTTAGTGTTGGGCACAGAAGACTCTCACAGTGTTTCTTTGTGTTAACAGCCTGAAAACGTGGTTACCAGTCTCCATAGAGAGTTGTGGCAGCTGCTTTGTTTCTTTACAAGGACTCTGCTATATCTCCTGGAAGACTGTAGCAAAATGCATACTTATAGAAACATCTTGAGATGGCTAGTATGATTACTGTAGACAGTTCACCTCCCTTTCTGAGTTTGGCAGAAAGACATTTTTTCTGATATTATTTCCACAGACCCTGCTGGAAATGAGAACATTCTCTCAGGTTGTACTCCTCTTACCTAAAGCCTTGTGAAGGTGCATAAGTGCAACAAGAATTACAAGAAGTAGATTCTGCCTTTTTTCACGGTTCCAAAAGGTCTCTTTAGAAAGGCAACTATACAGAAATCACATGAAAATTCATGAACATGTGGAGCTCCCTAGCATTGAAAAAATCTATAACCAGTCTCTGGAAGTTGCTCTGCGGGAAAGGAGGGACAAGTTGAACCACTGCGGCCAGAGAATTTCCCAGTGCTTCACCTTGCAGGAGCATTTAGGCTATTCAATAACAGAATAATTTGTGCACAATGACATTCAGCTGGAAAATTTTACTCTGGAGCGTGAGCTGACATTCACTGCTACACTAGAACTCTTCTGTTGAAAGGCAACTTGGAGATGTCATGCTGTGAGCAGCCAATGTTTTAAAACTGCAGTTTCTATATCAGCTTACAACATTTTAACGAAACAGCTCTCAGGAACAACATGGATATGAATATTCTGTGTTATTTTATGGAATGGATTGCTCTTACTGGCATTTTTTACAATATTTAGAAATACTAAAAATAACTTCCCTAATTGAGTTTATCAGAACTGTGTATGAAGACTCAGACATGAACTTGCTCAATGGCTTTTACTGACTATATAGAAAATTATTTATAGTAAAATGTTATTATACATCTAAATGTGCATTAGGAATAGACAAAGAATTACTGACACATATTGTATGCTTCAAAACACAGGCAATAAGACACAGCATGCAAATGATTTTAATGCAGTTCTGACAATTTTGACAGAGAACTATAAAGAATAACAATGAAACAGTAAGAGCGGTATATTCATAAGTTGTTGTGCTTTTTTTAATCATAGCTAAGATATAAAGGAGAAAAATATAAACAGGTACAGATTAAAAAGGTAATCAGGATGTGTTCAAATGTAAATAACAGCAATAAAATATAAAACTTGCAATAAAAACCAAAAACCCTTGTACGTGTTAAACTGTTAATTTAAACTACATTGTTAGATTAAAACCTCAGTTTTAACAGATGAAAAATGGGAACAAATTCAGGTATAATGATTTCTTTATTGCATTAACTGGGAACCTAAATTTTTGAATTTTTAAAACAATTTCTTTTTTTACCTTTCACTGCAAGCAAGTAGACATATGACATGGATTTCCCAATACTCTAAATTTTTATTATTCCTCAAATTCTAATCCTAATAATTTTTCAATTACTTAGGGATAGATTGCCATTTAAGGAAACAAAAAAATGATAAGTTTTCAGAACCAATGCAAGTCAGCATCTTTCTGAATTGGGTACAATAACAAACACTGTGAGCCAGCACACCACTGTAAAAAATCTTGTGGAAGTTTAAGCACTATTTGAAATACTAACGTTGAAAATTCAGAGAAAGGCAAAGTAAAGGTGAAGGTAGGTAATGGCCAGATACAGAAATTCTAAGAGTGGTATAAGTTCATTTTCCTGAAAGGACGGATTGCTATTTAGATTACAAAGATATTATTATGTTCTATCAGAACAGATGGTTTAGGGAGAATAAATGAGAATGAATAAGACTATTTCTAATTTAATGGGGCTCTACTTGTCATTACTTATTGGATAAGCATGAATGAAAAATTAAATATAGATGTTTGTACGCATGTGTGTCTGATGACTTGAATTGAGAAACTTGAATTGAGAAACAGTATTTCCAGAGTACTTCTAGCTTAGGAAGAATAAAACAGTGTGAACCGTCAGCTCAGTCTTCATACATGACCTGCAGTTTGTTAACTACGCAAAAATTCCTAATATTCCCTTTTGAAAGCAGCATATTTGCCTGGGTAAAAGCTGTCGTTTTCTATATATGTCAAATTTTAACTCAGAATGTATCCAAATCTTGCTTTACATCAGCAAAGTCACTAATAAGATAACCACATTTCTTGAAAGCAGTGAAGTTCAAGGTCACCATTATCACAGAAACATTCCTTGCAGTTTTTCATCAATTTTGAGAGGGTTTTAATGGATTTTACTGAATTTGCTCTTTGAAATCTCTTTATGTCAGCCTCTGCCAGCCTCTGTTACTTCACTGAGGAATACCTCAGCCTTAGTTGCTGCAGTGTAGTCTTACATAGCATATACATTTTCTGTATAATACTGTGTAACTTCATGTTTTTATTAAGTTCTGCAGCTCATTTCAGTCCTTCTTCCCAACTATGCATTATTTGCCATGTCAGTAGGGAAGGTTTTCATTTTCTATATCTCTTCTCTTTCAGAAATCAGCATGAGCTTGGTAAAATAAGAAATGACGAGTGGAGTTAACTGTTATCACGGAACGTGCATTGCAAAATGAACCTAAAAGACAAATTTTCAGACACACAATATCTCATCTGCAACAGTCAAATCCTGTTCCCACTTAAACCTGTTGAAATTTTGCCATTCAGAGAGCTAAAAAGAAAAAAAATAATACTCAAGAAGTAATTTGATTTGTTAGAAGCCTTATTTTTCTACATGCAGAGATTTTAAATTGTTGCCCCTTCTTAAATTTAACCATCATAATTGTGGGGGTTTTTTAGTCATTTTTATATTCCCTTTTAAACTAAGCTAAAACCTGGCCCAATCCTGTTCAGGTTATTGTGAAGGCTGAATATTTTATCTTGTTGTTAAAATAGTTGTGGAAGTGAATTCAGAGGGGGAATATGAAGTTACACAACTATTCTAATATAGGCATTTTAGGTATATTTTGGTTCCTGGAATTTTTAATAAAGTTTTAATAAGGGCTTTGGTTTCTTGTTACCGTGATTTGCAGAGAGCTGGCCCTATTGATTGCTTCTAGATGAAACTAAAGTCTTTTGGAATTAACATCTTTCATTAAACTCTTCCTGGAAATTGTCACATGGCTTTTCCCCAGATAAAGTAGATAAAATTCAGTAAATCTAAACGTTCTGATTTTTCATTTCATAATAAATTTCCTTTTGTTTGAAAATGAGAGCACAATGAAAAAACTAAGCAACTCTGTGGAGAGGCAAAATTAGTTTCTAGGGTCAGAATATTTGCTGGTCCTGAAATTATTTTTATTTTTTTCATTTTTCATCCCAAAAAGTCACCCAGCATGGTATTCATTTAAATTATAATTTGTATGTTCATTTATTTGTTTTTGGTTAGTTTGAAATACATTTGGAAATCCATTATTCGAGCAAACTCATCTGAAGTTGCTGCTTTTTGATTTCTTTTTTGATGGCCATGCAGTAAAAGGAGTTCTTTACAGCAGATAATTTAAAAACATAAATCAATTTTCTAGTCTATTTCATAAGCGGTGGTTAGTGTGATTTTTCAGAGACACAAAGAGTAGGGTTTTGTTGCTCTTTTAAGAAGCTGTCAGATTATCAAGAGAGCTGCACTGCATATAGCAACCTTTGCCACACTCACCAAGGATAGATCCTTCCTCTCTTTCGCCAGAAATGAGTGGAAACCTGAATTACGCATTCATGATATTAGTTGAGAAATTGACTTTCTGTTCTCCTCAGAGTTCCAGCACTTCCAAATATAATGGTCAGAAACAAGGACAAACAAAATCGTTGAGAAAATTTCTAATGCAAAAATTGAGTAGAACTGAAAATTTCCAAATATTCCAGTTACTCCTTCTGTTAGTATAAAAACTGAGGAACAAATTCTACAAAATGAAGAGAGAATGCTTCCAGTGGATTCCAATGTATTCACTGGGTTAGCCCTTTTTCAACCAGCTCTGGGTTATTGCAAATTGCAAGCCCAGTTGTGGCAATGATATTTTTCTGTCTTCTCTGCAGGGGTTATTAGTGCTTCTATGTCAATAGAAAGTGTTGCATAGAGTATCACTAAGCAGGGTCTGGTGAAACAAATGAGGGAGGAATTGTGTGCAACCACAAAAGGCAGACAAGTACTAAGGAGAGCATCTGGGATGAATTATGTTTCTTTAAACTTAAACACCAGAACTGCTCGGGCAGCACAATTTCACAAGAAAGGTCTCAGCTTTTCCTCCTGATAGGCTCCCTTGCCATCTACAGACAGGCTACTTTAAAGATTTAGATGGAAAGGTGCTGCTGTTTGCAAAGCGTCAGAAGACGCTGCAGCAGGTAAGATGAGTAACATTTTCTGAACAAGTGACTGAGATGTGGGTGAAAACAGGATAAATGTTGTGTGAAATGGGGTTAATATATACAAAGTTTGAAATACACAAAAGGATTTTTAAGAATAAAGAATCAATGAGAGAAGTCAGAAATAAGGGGGAAGATGATTTCTTAGCTGTGCTTTCATCATTCACACTCTAAATAAGCAATTCTTCTACTCATAAACCTTTTACAATGAAAATGTGCAATATACCTCTGCAGAAGTAATCTATAGAAAAGAAGCTTTAAAAGTACACTTGCTGCATAGTTTGACATTCAAATTACTGTATTTTATCCACTAATGTATTTTAAGCCTGTATGGATGACAGAAGGACATAACAGAGGTAAAAGATGAATAAACGATTGGAAGGTAGTTAATCTGGAGGATATTTAATATCATCTGCTCTCACATCTGTAAACAGATTAGGGTTATGTGCTGTATGGTGTCAGGAAAGTTTTCTACACACACTATCTTGTCAGATATGGATGAGCTTGTGAAAGCTGACAAGGCATTGATGTAGCCCTTCTACTTTGAATTCGCCTTTTATGTTCAAAATCTGGGAGGTCACCAGCTTATTAACATCCTAGCAATAGGGTCTGCAGCTGCAGTGAGGGTGCAACTAAAAAAAAATTAATACAGAAGAGAAAAGTGGATCTAGAGAACAGGCTGGAGTCTAACAGTTTCATCCAGCTTTGCAGGATAAATCTGGAGGGGTTTTTTAATATATTTGCCTTTCTTATTGTTTTTCAAAGATTCAAGATGCTGGGCGAGGTCATTATGCTAGAGGAAAACCTCTGGCTTTCTGTTTTCCTACAGGATAAGTTTAGATCATGGGTCAGAGTTTATTGTCTCAGGTTAATGGGTTTGCTGTTTTGTTTTATTGTTTTGTTTTTCTTTTACTCATTGATCCTCTGTGTTTAACTCTGGTCTCATAAGCACACTGGCATTTTTCAAGCAAAAATGAACAAGAAAAAGTGAATTTTAGACTTCGTAGGAATTTCAGGATAACTGCAAACATAACACTACAGACTTTTGACTGTATCAGTTTCTTTGACAGTCTCATTCAACAAGGAAGTTGCTATTGTCAGAATGTCCAGTTTCTTTGAATTTATTCCCTTATTCTATACTAAGAGCTGCTAGGACAAGGCTGCTAATACAACAAACAGGTGTATGCAGCCACCCCTTTACCTTCAGCTTAACAGCAGAGTTCAGCTTGCTCTAAGCAACCTGATCTAGTTGGACATATGCCTGCCCATGATGGGGGGGTTGCACTGGGTGACCTTTAAAGTCCCTTCCAACCCAGACCATTCTGTGATTCTCTCCCTTGCATTTGGGCACTGACCAGAACCACCTCTTCTCCAAGCTGATTCACTTCACCTGGAATGAGTATCATGCTGCCTCCTTCTTGATAGAGGACAAGGATTGTAACAGCAGCGCACTGATCTTCAGCTCCAGTAATGCAAAAAGGCAAGGCTTGCTTGGTAAGAAACAGGCTAAGTCTAGCTACTCCCTTTCAGAGGAGAGTTTAAACCCAAATAGAAGATAACACAGAATTTGATTGAATTCAAGGGAAGGATGGGAAAAGGGATATTTTGTGTGTCCCTGAGGACATACAGGATTTACCAGATCTTTTCTTAGCATCCCATATATAGATAAAAGCCTTAATCCTTTCTGCAGTCCTGAAAGGCAAGTCTTTTACCTTTCTTCAGGTCCCTAGCTCCTCTCCTGCAGCTGGCCCAGTATCAGCTCACCCACTGATTTTTAGATTATTTTTTTATATTTATACAAACATGGTATAGTATCATGCCAGAGAAGCAATTAGCCTTCAGCAAGAGGGTTATTTGCTTCAATATTTGAGAGGATAGTCCTCTAATACAACTAAACCTATTTACTCTCAGGCACTCAGCTTCAGTTCCATTAATTTCAGTGTACTGTGACACTCTATAATTTATTCTTCTCAAGATTTAAATGCATCTGCACTACCATTAGTCGTATTTGTTGTGCTATTAGCTTTAAACTTTTATAAATACCACAGAGATGGAAAATAAAGTGTCAAGGAAAGTGGATGATGTATGAAAGAGGATTAATATCTGTCTGGAAAGATGCACCAAATTTCTTCAGGGAATATATCAGCTCCCACAAGATAACTATTAAGGTTATCTTGGGTTTTGAGGCTTTTTCCTGAACTGTATTGATTCTTTATAATGTTGGTAGTTCTTTAGGCATAGAAATTGATGTTACCATGAGAGTTGTAACTCAGCTGTCTCTCTCTGGTGCTTCCATCTAAATTGTGTATGAATTAAAGACAGCAAAACACTAGTTATCACCCTCTGAGACTTTCAGTGAAGCTTCTCCGCGAGGAAGAAATTGCTTTTCTTCCCTAGAAGTGATACTATCCTTTATGTTGTCATTCTCAAAATACAGAAAATGATACCTGGGTTGCCGTGCATGAAAGTGCCAAATGCCATGAAAGGTGGTATCTCCCAGTTCTATGTAATTTTTTGCAATCCTGTTTGGAATATTTTCAGGAGATGGGAGGCAGGTAGAACCACAAAGGTGAAAGCAGATGACAGTTCTAAATGTTTTAAGCTATGTGTATGTGTCATAACAGTGGCTATCTAATTCAAATCTTGAAAAAAGAAAGTAAGACCATGTAACCGCCTACCCCTGCTTTTTTTTTTTGCTGCTTTTTTTTTTTTTTTTTTTTTGGGTGTGTGTCACTAAAACAAAAGAGGATGAAAAGGGAAAAAAAAGAAGATAAAATGAGATCAAGAAATCCTTAATATGAATAATAATGTACTTGAGAATGATTAAAAAATCTGTGTAGCTATTAGCTTGTTTTCTTGCACAGATTAGAAATTTAATTAGAATCTGGGTCCAGCATTCCTGTTGTAAAAAACACAGTTATGATTCCGCTAGCTCCAGAAAAAGGTTTTATCTCTTTTCTTTTTTTTCTTTTATTTAGCTATGTAGACCTGACTTGCTCTTTTGAAATTTTATTGGCTTCATACTGAAATCCCAATGAAGCAAGAAAAACAGAGGGAAATTAGGCACAAGTGATGTAGTATAAACACATTTTTGAATATTTGAAAAAAGAATGAGCTTTCAAGCTGTCCATGTAGGTACATGATCATCTTTCATACAAAAGCATTCTTGTTGAGTGTTTCAAATCTCAAGTTCCAGTTCACGTTTAGTTGTGTAATGTTTCTGGATTTCTGCAAAGCTTTTGATACTGTCTCTCCCAGGACCCTTCTGGACAAAATGTCCAGCTAACAGCTGGATAAATGCATCATGTGGCGGGTGAGAACATGGTCACAAAGGGTTACAGTGAATGGGCTGACATCAGGCCGGAGACCTGTCACTACTGGGTTCTGCCATCCTTGGCCCTGTGCTCCTCAACATGTTCATAGATGAGTTGGATGCAGGACGAGAAGGGATACTAAGCAAGTTTGCCACTGACACTCCACCAGAAGGAGTTTTCAAGCCCCTTGAAGGAAGTGAGGCCCTACAGAGAGATCTTGACAAAACAGAGAGTTGGGCAATCATTAACAATATAAAGTTCAACAAAGGGAAAATGCTGGATTCTGCATCTAGAATGGGGTAATCCTGGATATATGGACAGAGTAGGGAATTAAATGCTGGAAAGCAGTGCCATGGAAACAGACCTGGGGATCCAAGTTGAACGTGAGCCAGCAGTGCCCTGGCAGCCAGGAGGGCCACCTGTGTCCTGGGGTGCATCAGGCACAGCATCACCAGCCAGGCAAGGGAGCGGATTGTCCTGCTCTGCTCTGCACTGAAGCAGCCTCACCTCGAGTGCTGGGGGCAGCTCTGGGTGACACAACACAAAAAATATATAAAGCCATTAGACAGCGTCCAAAGGAGGGCAAAGAAGATGGTGAAGGGCCTTGAGGGGAAGCCGTGTGAGGAGAGGCTGATGTCACTTGGCCTGTTCAGCCTGGAGGAGATTGAGTGGAGACCTCATTGCAGTTACAACTTCCTCCTGA
>VZTG01021102.1:510609-524914 GCA_013397845.1 Melanocharis versteri | reverse complement strand
GTTTTTTATCCAGAGGGTGGTTGGGCACTGGAACAGGGTCCCCAGGGAAGTGGTCACAGCACCAGCCTGACAGAGCTCAAGAACCGCTTGGACAATACAGTTGGGCACAGGCTATGACTCTTGTGGCTGTCCTGTGCAGGGCCAGGAGTTGGACTTGATGATCCTTGTAAGTCTCTTCCAACTCAGCTTATTCTGTGTTTCTGTGTCTCCAGGTAAAATCTAAACTACAACCTTTCTGTATATTTATATATAATGTATATAAAAAAATATATATATGTATTCTGTATATTTATATATAATTTATATATAATGTATAATTAAAATGATGAAAAATTTGAATTTCTTTTTTTCCTGTCTTAAAAATCTCCATATACTTAGCTGCCTTCTTGTGCCATTTAACAAAACTGGTGAAGGGGATTTCTTTTACCATCATAACCTGAGAGATTGACATCTGTGGCCCAACACAAATCTGACTGCATAAGAAAGATTTGGAAAAATATGGGCAACTTCAATTTAAAGCCTGGATCTTCTCAGTCGCACTAAATGACAGTGTAATTATTGGACAGTGCTGGCAATGGTTCAGGCTTGATCCTCCTTCCTAGCAGACTGTATCAGTGCTATTCTTGCCACTGAGGGGAATAATATCAAGTTCTGGTCCTGTTTCCTCTGCAAAGCAACGATAATGTGTTTGATTTTGGTAGTTAAAGGAGGATAACATGATATTTGTAGATTCTGATAAGTTTCTTATTTACTAACAATTTAGACTAACTGATAAAATTTTCTGAATGTGGTAACTAGTTATCTTTTTAAAAAGAAAGTAAATTCTATTCCTCAAGAATGACTGAAATATTGCCATGTACATTAATAGTCCAAACATAAGATTCTGTATGGTTCTTTGAACCTGCACTTGTAGGCAAGTTTGATCATAATTTTCCAGACAGTACAGCAATAATCTGAAATAAAGGATCATGAACAGTGAAATAGTGCCAATGTAGATAATTCATGCTTTGAGAATTCATAAAGACAAGGGTAATTTGATCTCACAGGTCATCTGCCCATTTAATCTCTTCATTTGATGATATGAAGTAACCCTATGGGTAACAAATTGTTATTTGAAACACCTCAGTTTTTGGAAGATTATGTGTATAACCTTTTGCCTGACTGTGGATATATTAAACTTCATGAAGCTCATAGCTGTGCTTGGAGAGGGTCCCAAAATGAGGGTCAGACTCTGTTTTGCATGTGAGAGACTGTGATGTCTTTGGATCCTTTTCTAGGCAGTCCTACAGATATTAATACATGGAAAAGGGAAAGCGAGTAGACGAGAGGGGTTGTGATTAATACATAGCATTGTTTCTTAGTTTTTGAAATGCACTCATGTCTTTCACCTCACAAGATATAAAAGTTCACCAGTTGAGTGAATTTTTAAACCTATTTTAGGAGTTTATTAGCTTTTTCTAAAGGTTACAACAAAACTTAGGACTTTTCTTTTTTTTTTTTTTTCCATTTCAACTCATAATTAAAATATTTAATGCTAACTTTGCTTTTTAATATTGTGGAATACTGGTGGTATCAACAGGAATACCACTACACAAATAAGCATTGATATACATGATCTCTACCACTTATCACTTTGTATTCTACTCTTGCCAATGGAGTGATTCTTTTCAAATAAAATTTTCCTGTCTCAGAAATCATGTGGTTATAATTAAGGGTTCAATCGTGACCTAGCATAGAATCTCCAGTCTGAGAGAAAATGGGCAAACACACATTTGAATGACATCATCTTGTGCTTTACTTTTATGTCTCTGTTAATAGTTACATAACAGTGAAAGGAGAAGGGTGACTGTTTGCAGTCAGTTGTCCACAGCTACAACTTCTTCTGGCAAGGAGGAGGATTTCAGGCTTCATGTAATGTCCAAAAAATATCCTTCAATGAAATAGCACCTCATGAAAGATGAAGTAGTACATCATCTCTTAGACAACTTAAAGTTAGGTTGAAGTTAAACAAGGTTTGTATTGTTCTGAAATACTGTGGGATTGAAAATAGTAGGATAATTAAATTCTAATGTGCTACGGGTTAATGCAGTTGCACAGAATATGAAACCAAAAAAAGATTAATTACTAAAAATGAAAAGAGAGATACTATTCTCTGAAATTTGGAAGTGGTATAGAGCAGACTGTCTTCACTGCAGTAGAACTGATGTGTTCTGGAGTGATAACCATGCCTATGCTTGTTTAATGAGATTGTTTATCACGATAAAAGAGTCTTTTCACCTAAAATTTCCAGGTTGAGTATTCTGCTGATAGAAAAACTGACCTCCTTATTTCTTTTTGCCGGGAGCACAGGGCAGGGGATTTTCTCTTTTGAAAGCTGCCTTTGTGGCCATGGTTGTGGCTCAGGTGCTGTAATGTCTTGAACTCTGTCAAAAAGACTTGAGGTTGAACGTGCACTTGTGACTGCAAGCTTCATGGATGGACTGAAGGAATCTGAGAAGCAGCTGGACTATGGGCGGCCAGGTGCTTTGGCCATGTGAAGCTGTATATTCAAGAGATGAAGATATAACGGCTAAATAAGGCATATTCTATAATGGAGTTCATATGAAGTTAAGGAATGCATTCACATATAGAAAAATATTGACTATTTAAAATAAATAATAATAATTAATAATAATAATAACAATAATAGTATTCCTTGTTTTCATTGCTCTAAGAAAAACATAAACACAGTGGCATTTTTTTTGGTCTTAATGTTACTCATTTTGCATTGTTTGATGAAAGTGAGGCAATTTTCACAGCTGAAGAACAGTCATTGATACACTTTTGATAGTTGTGTCAAACATAAATGACTAAGTTTTCAATTCTATACTCTTCTTTTGGTACACGCTGAACATAATATAATCTACTTTAACAGCAAGTCCAGCTATTAAATATACATGAGTTTTCACAAGCAGCAGAAATTTTACAAGGGCTGCAGAAAGCTGTGCTCATTCATTAATTAATTTGTTCATCCATTCATGTTTACTTCACCTTTGGTTGTACCTCTGAGGTGTTTTCCTGTGTGTGACTTGTTAAGCATTGTAGTAATTCAGCTTTAAAAGTTATCACCATAGCATTTATTGCTTTCTTCTTGTGAGGAGGCTGTACAAAAGAGTATTTCTGCCCTACTTATTACATTTAAGAGCTGCAAAACTTGGACTGATAGGGTAAACAGGGATGACTGTGGGACTGTTCAAACCTGAACATTCAAAACCTGTGATACCTTCTAGCAGATAAAATTTTACGAGTCTTATTTACTGGTGTAGTTAAGCTTTATTAGGGTCACATACATGCATGCATACTGTGCTGTCATACAAATAAAAGTCTCAGCTCTTTTTATACAGACACTAAAATCCTTGAGCAAGACAAAATTACCACAGTTGAGACTTTTAAAATGCACTAACCTATAAGCTGTGAGAGCTGACAACACTGCAGCTATCTTACAGTAGGAAAACAAGATCCAGTGTTTTAAAGGACTGCAGCATTACACCCGAAAAATGTTGTACAGATATCCTTTCACAAAGCCTTTTGTATAAGCTCCCTCCAGAGAGAGGGGTAAAGAGATGCTCTGCATGCCGTTTAAGATTAAATGGGAGCATTTCTGGTCATAGGAGCTCCAGATTGTTTTATGTTCTTAATTTCGATTCTAAAGCCTGGCGTGCAATTGCAGCGGTACCCTGGTCTCTGCCACCATTTTTGCAAATGTTTCTTGCACAAATCACATCTTTAGCTATTTTTTATGTGTCCATGCTCCTACTCACAGACGCCTTGTTAATGATAATATAACCAACCTAAAAGTCTAGCTGCTGTAATAACTTCATGTTATCTGCCCACCACACCCAGTATTCCCTTTCACATGTGTGAAACAGCTGACTTTTCACAGGCAAAAGAAGGTCTGTGTATATACATTGTGCAAGCCAGTTTTTAGAGGATGTACATTATTTTTGGCATTGTCCATGAAGTACCGTTTGGGAGAGACATTGGCAAATAAATGCCCAATAGGAAATGTCAAAGTTGTGTTAATATGTAATATAGGTGGCAGCATCCTGGCACCTTGGGATAATGAAGGTTCTCCTCTGCTTATTCCAGTGCTGGCCTGGGCAAACCCAGGCAAGTGGACAGGAGTTTGCTTTCTGAGCTGGTTCATGCTCTTGTCATCTTGCCAGGAGCAACCAGCTGTAACATATGGTTGTGATTTGAATGCTTAATGAGAGAGCGCTGGGGTTGAACATGCAGGAAAAACTAGAATGGACAGCCATCACAACTATCAAGGTTTTCTGGTGGAACAGCAGACCATTTCATTATTCCATGAGAAAACTTCCAAGCGTAAGATACACAGCGGTGAGTTACAGGATGTGGAGATGTAACCACAGGTTTCCTAGGAAAAGAGTATCTTTTTGATTATTCAGAGGGAGTTTTAGAGTAATGTTTGGGCAACATAATAGCAATATCCCTTTGGAAAAATATAAATAAACAGCCAAAAGCAGAGACTGTCTCCTTTCCACTCTTGTTCCCTTTAATTCCCTGTATGAGATGACAGCAGATAGAAATAGGCTGCCTTGCTGGAGACAAATATTCCAGCCAGACCATTTCTGTGCAACTATATTGAAACTGCTGCATTACCTTCACTGCCCTGGGTAAGCAAACGCCAGAAAAGAGCATCTCAATCAACACCCTGTGCTCAGGGACCCCAAATGCCAAGTGGTGGTATGGCAGTCAGAAAATATGCCAAATATGTTGATCCCATGCTGTTTTCCAGACTGAGTCCTATCAGCCCTGAGCTCTGGCAAACTCACATTTCTTTAAGCAAGGCACTGCACTTGCATTAAATATGCAGAGAAGATTTTTTTTATTTGCATAAAACACTAAGTTCTAATTTTTTGTTTTGACTTGCAGAATCACCACGTTTATTTCCTGCTTGAAACATGTGGAGGGAAAATTGGCATCTCAGTCTGGTAATTTGATTGTTGATGACTTTCTTATGGTGATCACTTCTATGACACCAGAAGATGCCCTTTGTGACCAATGATAACTTGTTTTATGTTTGCTGTCAGCAAGTCAAAGTTCAGTTTTCACATTAAGTTATTTTATAGAAGGGTATCCAAGGTCTGACTCCTGCATATAGCTTGAGACATACTGTTGTTCCCACACAGCTGATTGAAATAAATGATAAAGGTTATCAAATTACCTACTGTCATGATTGCCAAGTTTTTTCTAACCTTGCATGCGGCCAGGTTTAGTGAATGGTTTAGGATGAGTGTGCAGACCCACTAAAAGCTTTTTTTTCCTGATCCCATCAAGTATCTTATAAAATTCCATGTCATAGACCTAAGTGACTCTTATTAGTAGGGAAACAAGGAAGAGCCCTCAAAAACCTAAGTTTAGGAGAAAGATCATAATCTGTTTCCTTTTTGCTGTTTCTTCAGATGAGTTTCAATTGTACTTGCCATTTAAAAATATGAGCCACAATTTCCAGGGAAGGGGTGGGGGCAGTTCTTGGTAAAGAGTAATTATTTCTCACACAATTCACAGTTAATCAGCAGCCTAGTGACACTGTATGGCTGCCTTTTGTACCCTTTCTACCCTACTGGCCTCTCAACCTTCTCTGCCTGAAAAAATGCTTCTGAATAGCTTTTTAAGTTTTCCTTTGTTGCTGTCATTCCTAGGAAAAGACAGTGATCACTTATTCTTTTGAGGCTGGGCTGACTTGAGGCCCGACTGGGGAAGCAATGACCTGTTTGGTCTGGCAGTTTCAGTGGGGCATCTGTTTTCAAGGATGAGTGCACTTGAAGGAGAATCTTGGCTCTTCCTAAGGCTGGTGCTGCATGTTGGAAACTCATCTCATGATAGTTACCTTTAGTTCAACAACTTTGTTTCTGCTTTCAGCGGAACCACTTTCAGAAACCATATGACTAATCACCTAGGATAATTTTTGTGGACGTTATTCATGTAGAAAGGAGAAAGAGAGCAAAAATTCAGTATAAAATTATGAAGTGCTTGAATGGTCTTCTTGGAAGACTAAGGAAGAAGACTTATCTGTATTTGAAAAGAATGGTTAGATTTCAATGCTAATTTAATCGGTTGGTACGTTTAGGCTATGAAGTAGAGCAGATATGGAGCTCTCTTAACTAGGTACAACTAAGCTAGCTTGGAAATCTGGAGCAGGTGTCATAGGTTACACTGGGCAATGCCTGCCAGGAGCTGCTTAGTGTTTCTGCTTGGCAAAATCTTAGGAACTCTCTATCTTGCTCTGTGGGGTGATGACAGCATGTCCAGTAATGTCTTGAAAACCTGACATACCTATATTCTATAAAGAAATTATACATGTACATGTGTGTGTATTCATAAAAGTGTGTGTGTGTGTGAAGTATGCCTTACAGAGAGAAACTTTTTCTCTGAAACACGAGTATTCTAGATGTCCCTTGTAGTATTTCTCCTTCATGCTATCTTTTTGTTAACCACTTCAGCACAGTGAGAAGAATCAGCTAGCAAATTTGTAGAAATACAGAAGCATTTTCAGATGTTTTGGCACTTCTCTGAACTGGATGGTTGAAGCTGCAAAGCTCACTGACAGCCAAGTACCTGATTCCTTCTCACACCATTGTCTCAGCTAGACCTAGGGATATTGCAGAAAAATGTTTTTTAAAACCAACTACCTGATATTCAGCAATGCTTATATTAACATTAAAGACTGCTTGAATGTGTTTGCATCTAAATATTCGTGTGGGATGTAATTTCTAATTCATTATAGCTTTAAGCATTCATTTCCTAAAGAATATATAAATGTTTCATATAAGCAATTATAGTGATGTAAACAGCTTTAATTATGATCCTAGCATAACATAAAAGTTAAAAATATTTCCAATTAAAAACGCTGTCAAATATATATATTTGAACAATAAAGAAACAATAAGAATAAATTAATCAGCAATTATAAAGCTCTTTTCTTCTAAATTTTGAAGGGCGATATTTCTGCAAAGGTCTGAAGACAGGACAGCATGAAGAATTATTTAGTGTAAAATTGTGATAACTGCATATTATTTTCAATTAATCTTTTTTATTAGTTTCCCCTTTCTATGGGCAATATAAGATGAAATGTACATTTATGATACCTTAAACTAATTATTTGTTATCTTATTGTGCTTCTTCACAATATTATTAAAGCATCTTATTGTGCTTTGCCTCTTGAGAGAGGCAAACTATGAAAATCCTGCTTAATCGTGTTCTCTGATGTCTGACTTCTTAACTAGAGTAAGGGTCACCTAGCCTTTTAGATAATATCACAGCTTCTGAATTGCTTTCCTATTAACATTATTTTGAAATGGAAAAAATATATTTTACTTTGTTGTTTTAATATAAACCAGTGAATGATATTGTTGATTATTGTGAAAAAAAAAACCTCCTGCACTTCTTCCCTGCAGTCACCACCTATTGTCTTCCACAGCACTAATTTTTTCTTCTGAATTTTTTTCACCTAATGAAAATTTTGTCAACTAAAACCTGATAGTTTATAAAAAAACCTGATAATATCAGAAATTGTTCCACTGAGGCCTACTGAACATACATTTCCTACTCCTGTTCCTACACAGTCACCCCGTGTGCCTGAGAGCATTGTCCAAAAGCTTCTTGAGCTCTGTATGGATGTGTAAGTGAGGGGCAACTATAAAGTCCTTAAGTCAAAGATGCCCCTAATATGGGGCATGTACTTTTGGGTCTCTTCTGGTCTGACTGACCTGAATATGACAAACCTTTAAAAGTCTATGGAGCTTTGCAGAGTGATGTATGCAGAATTTATTTCCTGAGGTTGTAATCTAATTTTTAAAGGTTTTTTTGGTACTTAGTGTAGCGAAGTTATGGTATAAATGCAAATTACTGTCATCTGAAACCTTGAAAGACTAATATATCCAAGAAAAAAAACATTAGAAATGGCTTAGTCTACTTGAAGGTTAAATAGATAACCTTTATTAATAGGCCTTACACCATTCCTAACTCAAATATTCAGAACTTGAAGTCAGATTATGTTAGAATAATGTCTTACTCAGATGAGGTGGGGGACCATTACAAATTTTAGGGTTGTGTCTTTTGAAGAAAAGATTGATGTTGACTGATGCACGAATAGACACAAGGACATCTCAGAGTTTTCTTTCCCATAAATTTAGCTCATTAACTGAAAAGAACTTTATGAAAAACACACATAAACACTTTTCACATATCATTGTGCTATGAATATAAATTGCAATTTCAAATCATTCAGGTATCGTGCTGGGTTTCTTTTTATTTTAAGATATATTCAAGACTGTATGATATTAATCCATCTGAGCACAGGGGAAAAAGAAAATCAATAAAGATGATGCAGAAAGGTGGAAATTACACCTTCCTGTGTCAACAACAACTTACTCCCTAAGAAGAGATTATTTTCAGCAATTTTTGCTAGGAACTTTGACAAGGATGGAAGGACCTGATTATAATCACCAGAGGACATCTGCTAGTTAGTTTTGCAGCAGACAGATGCAGAATTTCTGCATGCTTCAAGGTGCCTTCAATTGCCCTTTTATGCTGCTTACCCATTTCATAAGTAGAATTGCAGCTGTTGAATACACTTGCAGTCTGCCTGGTGTCCTGGAGTGGATGAGGAGCACAGAGTGAGGAACTCCATGTGGCTTTCTGCTAGCACATGCAAAATCTATTACATGCTCATCAGAGAGAGCTCAACGAGAACGTCTGAACTAGAGTTTTGTACCACAAATACTTTACCAGACAAACTGAGTGGTCCAAATATTTTCCAGTAAAAAATCAACTAAAAAGGTTTCACACTGAAGAGGGAAACAGAAGCATCTGATGATGACCTGTGGCTGTAAACTGTGTTTTCTCCAAAGAAACCCTTTCCTTCCTCCTTCTTTACTAAAGAACTCAGGTCAGCCAGTTTTGTATAAATACATGTTTTGTACCAGAATTGTCAAATGGCAATGTTGACCAGATAGCTGGTCCTTGATCTTTGATGGGACAGTAGCTGCAGTCACTGGGAACCTACTGGGATTTTCAGAGAAAATTGATTTCCACTCAGATATGAATAGTTGCAAAAGAGAAAAGGAGCAAGTATGTCTTCAAAGTTTATTTCCCATACCTCTAGCTCATGAATTGGGAAGGTGAAGAACACAAGCAAGCAGTTTTCACAGGTTTTTGTGCTGTGTTTGGGTTTTTCAGAGAAGCATAAAACATACCCAGTGTCTCCACATGGTAGGAAGGTATGACCCCTGACTTCGGGGAAAATCTCATCTTCTCTCTCTAAGAAGCTTACCATTCTACAGGGGTATTGGAACATGCACATGTATCATGTATCATCATCCTCTTCAGCTCTCCTCACATAGGGATGGGTTGTCATTCAAGTACAGCAACAGGACTTGAAATTAGTTTATCTTCTCTTTACAAATAATCTGCAATTAGGCAAGGGATTGCTACCACTCTCGCAAACACTTTTATCCGTATCAATAGCCATTTTTTGAAAAGGATAATTTACAAACATCTTCTATATGAAAATGTTTCTTCTAATTCCTTTATAAGAGTTATTGGGTTTTGGTCTGGGATGGTTAGTTTTTTGTTCGAGTTTGGGTATCTTTTTCTCAAATGTTAGCTGCTTTAATCTTTTAACAAATTTTGGAATCTTTGAAATACTGGTGTTTCTGTGTTCCCATTTTAAGCTCTTTATGCAAACAAACCGTAACAGTGTTAATTTCTACCTGTTGTCCAGTCACAGAACCTATGAAATTAATTATTCTCTAATCAGGAATACCTCGCAGTCAGTTTAGATCCTCTAAAGTAAAACTGCCGTTTAAGATTACAAGGGTCACAATCACTAGTGGATGTCTCCAGCCTTTGGATTTATGAGTTATTTCGTGGAAAGGAAAACTCTTTCTAGGTTTTCAGTTTAAAAACTGAAATGGCTTAGTAGAACCTCCAAGAATTGCAGTAAGCTTATCACAGCCTCAAAAATGTGGTTAATGTAATAAAGTTTGGAAGGACCTCTAAAACTCAGTTTCATAGAGGGAGGGAGAAAGAAGAAAGGAATAAGCTCAAAATAAAGGCCTTTTGTTCTTACTAAATATAGTAAAAAAAAAAAACCCACTGGTTTCATTGTGTATTTATTTAGCCTTAAATGTCTTCAGGTAATGGTATATCCAAATATTTCATGGCAGAATAACATATATTGGTGCAGTGTTCATGCTATATCTCCCTTATCTTCTCCCAAACCTAATACTGCCAGAGCAGAAACTTATTGCCTGTTGTGGCTGTTTAGTCTTAGCTATTGCCAAATTCCAGACCAGCTGCTTCCTCACTCTTCTTCCTCCACCTGTTTTTCCTCTTTTCCAGTTTTCATTTTCAGCCTCCCATCCTCCCTGAGCTGGTGACTGTGTTCTTCCAGTCAGTCTCCGTAACAGTTTGCCTCTACTGCTTCTTCTTCCTCATTCTTTACCCTGCTCCAGTGGGTCTCTTGCCCACAAGACGCAGTCTTTCAGGACCAAAATCCTCTTCTGCAGGCTCTCCACAGAGAATGCCTGCCCCAGTGCCTGGAGCAACCTCCTCCCCTCCTTCCTCCCTGAACTCCGTGCTTTCAGTGCTGTTTCTCTCCCTTTTTGTTCCCTCCTCCTCTGCCTGTGGGGTGTTCTTGGTCTTAAGTATATTTTTCCAGAAGTGCCAGCAGCATGGCTGCTGGGCTCAGCTCTGGCCAGTGGTGGCTCTGGAGCTGCCTGAGTCTGCCCAACACCCAACATAGATGGGTCTGGGTTGGTCATATTCAAGGAGAGAAGAGACCTTCAGGTGCAGCCTCTGAGCTACATGTGTTCTTTTGGGAGACCCACGGCGCTGTGAGGATCACGCTTAGGACTGAGGACTTTCAGCTCTAGGAACCCTTGTGTAGCTCCTGTTTCTGCTGCTTGGGGATCTCCACATGGCCAGTCAGCTGGTCTAGACACAGATTCTTTTTCATGGGGCCAATTTGAATGGTCTCGCCTATCTCAGCTCAGCTGGGTGACCTCAGTTAATAAGGTGGCCTCGAAACAAATGCCTTCCCTCCTCTATAAAACCCTCTTTCAGGGCACCATACTGCTTGACTGTTAGAGTGGTTTCAGGATAATTTCTGGTTTACACGGCCTCAACACATTCTTTGAAGTGAGATTTTTCCAAAATAACCACCTGGGTGTTGCAGGGGGCTGGGTGCTGCTGGAGACAAGGCGAGCAGCCCTTGCCTCACATCCCTGAGAATGGGGACAGGCAAGACCAGGACAGGATATCTGACTGTGGGTGGTGAGAAGGATCATGCCCAGTGTGGCTGATCAGGTGGGAGACCAGTGCCACAGCCTCAGAGAAAGCAGCTCCAGGAGACAGGGTCAGCCAGTAGCATTTACACAGCCACAGTCACTTTGGTTAGCAAGAGACAAAAATATTTACAAGAATAACTTCAAAAGAAAAAGAAACAGAAAAACAGGTGAAACTGAAACAACAAAAAGCAGTATTTGTTTATTTTTTTGTCTACATGTAAATGAGTGGAATACAAATTTAGCAAAATAGCTTTCTTAATGCCTTGAGGAAAGATTCCTTCTCTAGATAAAGCCTGACTGCAGATTTTAAAGAAATTCTATTTCAGAACATGTTTTTGTGATATCCTCAAAAGAGGATTTTCTTTTCCTATCACAAAGTTGTCAGAGACATATTTTCCTCTTTTAAATATGATTAAGAAGTATTTTCCTAAAATGAATCCCTTTGAAATTAAAATTCCTGGTCCTTATGACTCTGCAATATGAGGAAGATGGGGATTACCACTGAGCATGGAGTGCAGGTGAATGTGGATAACCTCAGTGGTCGGCCTTGATTTCTCTCCTTTACAAATAAGTAGAGAGGATCAGTGACGGTGCTTTGAACACTCCAGGTTTGCTGAGCCTGAAGAGAAGAGACAATAGGAAGAAAGAGAAGTTTTGAGTACGGTTGAGATGTTTGACCTTGAGAGAGATACAGCATGAACTCTGCCCCTTGGATTATGAACCCTTCCCCAAGCTGCTTCCAAAAGAAGACAGTAGTAAAACACCCTTCTGATATAACTAGATATAAAAGTGCTGCATAATATTTAGTTAGTAGTGAATTAGCTTTTAATATAATGTTTTGCATGTAACTTTGCCTTTGAATACTATAGTATTGTTTCTGAGCAATGGTGAAAGCGTTGTCACTAAAAATGGTGAAAGGGTTGAGGTGTGGCAAGAACCTCCTGCGTTAATGTTTCTATTCTACTTGAACGTGGTAATTTAAATAACTAATTCACAACTCACCATATAAAACTCTATTTTCATAAGCGCCACCAAACAAAAGTTGGAAATGGCATACTGCTTTCCTGAAAAGCTTTAGATAATCTCAGTCAGGTTCTGGAAAATAGAATATTGCTGTTAGATAATTTGAAAGAAGTTTCAATCTTTGTTAAGAACATATATCATGCTAATTGTGATATCTCTGTTGGTATATTTTTGCTTGGACTGAATTCCCGTGCAGTATCTCTGTAGCCTGGAGTGCCTCAGGAGCTACAATTTCATTACCTTTCATATGTGAGATCTGTCAGAGGCCAATTTTGCTGCAGAAGATTTCGTGTTCTTTGTAGTTTATTCTTCTTATATCTGTGGTTTTACTCAAGATGCAGCTAGATAAGCTGATTAAAACTGTTACGTTAGAAGAGTTCAACCCAAATATTTAACCACTAAGCACCAACAATTGTCATGGGTGGATTTTCCAAGTTTTTGTGGAGGTGGAAAAGAGATGTGAAATATGCTGTCCTTGGGAGCCATGAAGAAAATTACAGGCAGATGCATTTCAGAGATGGGAGGAATTTTGTACGGCCTTTTTGATTTTGCCTTGCCACACAAAGTGTGGCACACAAGTGTGGCATTAGCCACACAAGTGCCTGATGATCAAGGTTTCCTGAAGGCTGAATCTTTTCTTTTTTGCTTTTCTCAGTGTACAACCATAGAAACAGATGTCACGGTTTAGCCTGCCAAAGTAAATAGCAATGTTTAACTGAGATCTTTAACTGCTTGAAAGTACTATCTTTGCTAGTACATTACGTAAAGGTAAGCTGTTCCTAATAATTCTGACATTAGGAAACTGTGTTTAAAATATGATGAGATAAAAGTGTGCAGAACACTTTTGGTTCAGTAAAACAGTCTGAGCTTTTTACTTTTCTAAGCCAAATGAAATGAAAACATAACATTCAAAAATTGGAGTTTTAAAATGCTTTCTTAGATGTTAAGCTAAATTTATCCAAGTACTGTGTAACTCAAAGAAGTCTCTGTAGTCTCAGACAAGTTTAGAAAACAAAACTGAAAGTAAGTTTTACTGTTGTTACCAGTTGATTTTTTTCCCATGGTATAGTGTATTGCTAAGTTATGGAAGTCATTCCTTTGAGGATGTGTGGACTCCAGAGGAGGGAGGATGGAGTGTCTCCATAAAAGAGGATGCATCTATTAATGGCAACTAGACCTAACAGTAGTAATCAGAACAGGGTGGGTTTGAGCCAGGAATAGCTCCCAGGTATTTTCAGCAGATAAAGTTTGTCAAATTCACTGTTCTAACACCTGCTTGCATGCTCTTTCTAGAACTTTAATTCTAGCACTAATTTTAGGGCTTGGAGTTTGAATTAGCAATTTACAGTGCATGCTTACCAGATGCTGTTGACATGTGAATAAAACAGCAACACAGTCTGAAAACAATTTTTGAAGATCACCTTGTGCCTGCAATATTAAAGTCTAACCTAAACAAGAGCATAGGGTCATTCACCTAATGCCAAATTAACCAAACTGAAGCAATGGATATAATATTATAGCAGTGTTTTGTTAGTATGAGTCACAGTCACCATAATTTAGCAAACAAATTGTGTAATTCTGGAGGTGACTCTGTCTGGTTGCTTATAGTGAAAGTTTCCCAATGCTGGACTTGGTTATTTGCAAATGATACATCTTATTTTCATGCATTTTGTGAGTCCATCAGTTGACTGTTCTGTGGAAGATGAGGATGTATTTTCTTTTAGAAAAATCATGTACGACTTTTTGCAAGCCAGAAAACCTGTTTTAATTTAAGCTGCTCTTCCAGCCATTCCATACTATTGTTTTCACGCCTGGTCAGTGTAACACAGGGAACAATGCAGAGAGCAAGAATGGATTTTACAAAGGGTCCATCCCGTATAGATAAAGCTCAGATCTGAATACAAACATGCTCAATTTTGTTGTTGTGG
>VZTG01021102.1:437461-500949 GCA_013397845.1 Melanocharis versteri | reverse complement strand
TCCATCCTTTTGGCCAGTAGGGAGATCAGTTTTCTTTCTCACAAATTACATTATAGAATCATATGCAACTAAGTTTTTTTCTTATATTCTTCCGATCACCAAGCACAGCACTGATATAGAGAGCTTTTATAGAAAGCATAGGAAATTGTGTTGTAAAGCATTGCTGCAGGTGTGTAGTCCAACCTTTTTCTCAAAATAGGGCTAACTTCAAAGTTAGCCCAGATTACTAAGGGCTTTTCTTCAGTAGTTTTGGAAATTTCAAAGGATGGTAATATAACAGTCTTTCTCTACCTACTGCAATTCTGAACCACTCCTATTGTGAACCACTCTTATTTTTCATTATGCCTATTTAAAATTCCTTTGGTTCTTCCCCAAAGCAAGGAGTACCTCAGAAACAGATTATTCCAAGTCCAAAGCAATCTCTGGTCTTCTTGCACGTAAGTGGAATATACATTTCTGACACAATTTGCAGTACAACCACAAATTTTTGTAGCTTTCCAAATGCAGTCTGAAAAAGAATTTTTTATGTTAATGTAAATTCTGTCAATCATTTTATAAGATGGCCATATTGCCTTTAATGCTAAAGCCTTGATGTTGACCTATCAAATCTGATTTGTTGTTGTTGTTGTTTGATTTATTCTGTTTGTTTTCACAACCTCTGGTCATTGAAAACTACAAGCTTATATTGTAATTAAACAGTGTTTTGTTTTTATTCAAATTACAGGGCTTTGAGAGCAATTTTGTATAACTGCTGTTTTTTGGAAAGCATGCAAGGTGTACTGGTATTGGTATTCTTTCACATTTATTGACAATCAACTAATAAAACTGGGCTATGAACAATATGTTATTTTCAAGATTACTTCAACAAATATTAGTTGCTAAGTCTGCAGCTAAAAAATATAGTCATTGCTTATGGCAATCCTAGAACTTCCATTTTTACTAGCCTTGTATTATTTGTGAAAACCTAGCTTTTACTAAAAGTTTAGATGGATAAAAATATGCACAAAAGAATTTTTAGTATAAAAATACCTTTTAGTTTGGATAATTTGAAATATCTTTTTAACAATCTCTTTAAAGGCACATTTGTGAAAATAGGAAGCTAAGTACACAGAAATTATATACCTCTTACATACAAATTTAGAAAAATATACTATGCTGCTAACTTACTGTAGCATAGGCTACAGATGTTGAGTCTTGGTATAGTAATATACTGTACAGGAAGAATCTTCAGAAAAATAGGCAATGTCTTTCCTGTCAGTAACCTTGTATAAAGTCAAATAAATTTTATCAGTAATAAGATTTTAATTGTGATAAGTTAGTAATAGTTTTCTAAAATTTCACCAAAATTGCTGTAATATCTTTTGAAAACATTGGGCTAAATCTCTTCATCCTAAGAATGAAGATGGTAGTTAATTGGTAATGGCTGAAAAAATATAGTTTTGGAGCTCTAGATGTCCCTGGGAGGTTTTCATAAATAACTAATGAAGGAGTGTCTTTGGTGTTGCATTTTGAACATGTTGGCATGCAATCAGGTTTTCCAGGCAGAAGCATAATCATGTTTATGATAGCAAACTAACACCAGAATATATCTGGTTTTACAAATATTTCCAAAATTCACTTCGGAAGCAGTGAAAGATTATGTCCCTTTCACAAAATTTCTATTTTAAATATGTATGTGTTTCTGTAGGATGGCAAGACTATTGGACATACATATAGTCAGGAGGCATTTAGAAGAAAAATCCCTACCAGATCTGAGGAGAATACCTTTGCTTAGGATGTCTAAACAGTGCATTGCTGGAAACTTGGCTAGAACATAAGTCTACTGTAATCACAAAAATTTGTTTGCATCATCCTTATACTCTTCCCTAAGCACCTGTCTTTGGCCTCAGTCAGATGGATTTTTGCTCTGATCTGGTTCAGATATGAGCTGCTCTCATATCCATTGGCACAAAAGCGTTTGATTATTATCTCCATTTTTGTTATGAATGAATACTGCAAATCTGATCCCCAGACTAATGTGATGAAAGAGCAATGGTTGTACATTTTTTTCTATATGTGATCAAACCATAGTGATTAGTAAAAGCAATCTCACTAATTCAAGAACCTAAAGTTTATTTACAGCACAAGGGCAAACAAGTAGAATCTCTTTTGATGCAAAAATGTTTCTTTGCTAAGTAATTTTCTTTTGGTTTGTTTATTTTTGTACTTTCAGCTACATAAAATATAAAGCACAAGTGCTCAGTTGCTGAAGATGTCAGATGGAAAACATAAAAGTTTATGTTTAAATGAACCTGAATCTATGTTCTAAACCTCAGCTGGAAATGGATTTGAAATTCACAAGCATAACAGCTGAAGGTTATGTGCACTTCTTTGAAATGGCCAACTTTAGATCTCAACATCCTCTAAACTCTTAAAGATAATAGGCCAGATAAAAACGGATATTCCAAATTGTGCAGAGCTTTATACTGTAGGTTGTCATATAGCTATTTTAAAATCAATTTGGTGTTGAACAGTAAGCCTATGTAATTCTCTCCAAATTCAAGTTTCCTACTGAGACCTCCTAGTGCATGCTAAATCACAGCATCTGTATTTTGTATGCTTAGGAAGAAATTGTATCTAGGGGAAATATTCAGGAAGTCATGCAGCAATCTAATTCTATATGCTAAGATATTTAGGCAACATATGGTGGCATACACAGTAATGGCATTTTGTGAGCTGTAACTCAGTAAACTAAATCTGGATTTGAATTTCCAAGGTCATATTCTTGACTCTGTTGCTAATATAGTGTGTCCATTTAAAGTAACATTTCCTATTTGAAAATTCCAACTAATTATCCTTGTTTTCTTTGTATATCTTTGTCCATCAGAAGAAAGAAAAAGTGCGTGGTAGAGGAATAATAGCCTACCAATATTCCCTAAACAATCTAAAGCCCATGCAGTGGGTAGCTCTCAGCATCCTTATATCTGCTTACTAGCTCTTATTCTCTAAAAAGCTATCCCAACATTTGTTGAACCGCGTTTTAGATGCTAGATGAAGTAAATATTTTCAGAAACTACGTACACACAGTTTATTTCAAGAGAATTGCGTGTCACTGTATTTAAAGCAGGATTTACTATTTGATGACTTAAACTTTGTTTCCAGATATAATTTTCCCTCCAACAATAAGAAAGAAGTTATTATCCATATAAAGAGCTTGCATTTCCTTAAAATTAAATGCAAACCTCCAAAACCTAATTATAGATCCTATTAGAGATGCTGACTCTTGTGCTTACATAGAAGCTTTATATTTTAAGCAATATGGTGGTTAAACTTACAGTTTAGATCCAAATTTTAAAGGAAATGAAGATTTAGGAAAATACTGAAAAAAAAAAAGACAAATTAAGAAAAAATATATAAAATTTCATTATGAATTGTGTTACTTGACTGAAGCAATTTCTGTAATTAACCACCATTTTGATGCAATTCATTTTATCTCACTTTGATGTGTTTTTTTCGCTCCATTCAGGATGCATAGCTTCAACCAGGTGAATGTGGAATATGCTGTTGCACTGCCAAGCATCGCAGCCTTGGTTAAATTACTGGTGAATTAATGATAATAATAATAATAATAATAATAATAATAATAATAATAGTAATCGGAATAGCAATAGTAATAATAATAATAGTAATAGTAATCGCAATAGTGGTAGTAAACAAAAACACCTCCAAAATGTCACTGTGTTACTGTATGAGCATTTTGTTTTGGTTTGGTTTTTTTTTGGTTTTGTTCCATCTCTGTCTTTCCGCAAAACCTGCTATAATATGTTCCCAGAAAATTGTGAAGCCATCTTCCATTAGTTTTTGGAGCAAACAAGTTTTTTGTTTTGAAAAATGGATTCTACTTTTAATCAAATTTCTTTGTGCTTGACTATTAATGTATTTTTTACAGTCTTCTTAAGTACTACAGAATTACACTCAAAAAGTTGAAACATCTGTCCTTCTAAATTTCTTTAAGAACATTTAGTGTGGTGCTGGGATCTTAGATGCTTCTCTTTTCTCAAGCTGTTAATAATAAGTTGAGAACTTATGCATCCCCCTTCAGAAGCAGTGCAGCAATTCTCCAGATGTGTTTCAGAAGACATGCATATTTTTAGATGGTATATAGTGCATCAAAGACACAGTATTCTTCAATGTTCTTTCTAGTTTTAGATTAAAGGTTTCAAGTAACAATTAAAAGTAACAAACATGCATAGACATTTAAAGCCAGTATTGTTTCCTTTTATAATCAGGTAATATCAGTGAATTGTTTACATTCCTCCCTTCAGTTTTACTCATTATTCACTGGAAGTCTGATTTATAGTTTTGTTTAAGTCTATTTTGAGGTGTAGGTAAAGGTTTTAGTTTTGTTTTTTGTTTTTTGTTTTTTTTTTAACAACTCACATAATGTTAGATTGTAGGTAATTAGTTTGGCGTTAAGGAACATTGAACTATTCTAATCATGTTGAAGCTTTTGTGGCAGTTGTGGAGGAGGAGAGGGCAAGGAGGATGTTTTCACATTAGCAACTTTTTATTTTAGCTGTTTCCTTAAATGCTAGCTTTTAAAGGAATCTAGAACAGAACTCTAAGAATTAAAATAACCGTACTGTCTTTTTTTTTTAATTAAGACAATACATACATTGTACCACTTGAGAATGGTAAAATATTTGAAAGAAGCACTTAAAAACAGATAATAAAATATTACTTAAGTTTTCTTTGCTATAGTATGGTACTCTTAATGGTACCATGAGAAAATGCTAATTGCTGTATTGAAATGACAGTGTACAGTCTAATGTAAGACAGTAAGTCAGTTAAGACAGACAGAAGGAACAGGCTCTTCTTTTATTGGAAGAGCTAATATAGGTGAATAACTTCTCAGTAGCAGAGTTGATAAGACCTGAGAATATGGTGAGAGAATGTATTTAAATAGTGCATTTAAGCATAGACAGACAGAACATGTTTTTTCTATAGTGTATATCACAATCAGGCACTCCAGGCTAAATACTTGATGGCAGCCTCAGCTGGGTGGATAAACCTTAGCTACTGGTTTGTGAATTACCAGTATGATCCCAAGTGGTTCAATAATGTGATGTGCTGGAATTCCACTAGCAATGCTGACAGTATCGTAATACCACCACCTGCCTTGACCACAGAGACAGGTCTATCCTGCTAAACAGGATGATACAGAAATGGTGGGTTCTTTGGTTGTTTTCTGTTGTTTGGGGTTTTTTTCCCCCATGAATGGTTAGGAGAAACTGCTTTTAATAGTGGCAGTCAGTAGTTCAGTGAGTAGGGCATTCCTATTTGGGAAAAAGATTCTCAATTCTCAGCTGTACAGATGAGGAATGCAGCTTGAAACTTGAATTTCTGTTTCCTGGAGGACTGCAGTACAGCCAACATATATAAGGTATCGCCTGAGGAAGAACAGGGGGTGTTTGAAAGTGGAAGAGAGAGACAGACCTCAAAAAAAGTTTAGGAGAAGAAAATGTATGCTGAACAGGTATGACTAAGTCAGAACATTGTAGTATGTGGTTTAAGAAAGCACAGGTCACAGATGAGCAATTCAGCAGTACCACAGTCTGGGTCAGCAGAAAATGAAAATAACTCATTTATTTCTTGCTGATTCTTAGGCTGTGTAAGTTGAATTTTGTAACCTGTATGATCAAAGGTAGTGGAAAAAACTGAAGATGGTGGGTGTTTGGTCCTTCTTGAAAGATACCAACCAACAGTGAAGCTAGTGCTAGGTATGAGAAGACTTGTAAAAAATCAGCTTTTGTGTGGTGCCTACCACATTTTTTTTCAATTTTTTTTTTCTGAATGATGTTATTGTTGTGTTATTGTTGTGCTATTGATTGTGGTGATTGCTGAGGATTTCAATCAGTAATTTCTTTAGGAAGATTACAGTACTTCTTTCAGATAACCTGTCCACACAAAGCACAGTCTTAATGTCTGTTATGAAAAGAAGCAACATGCCCTTGTTAATGTTTTGTGGAGGTGAGGGTCCTGCTCTCCAGTTGATTTGAAGGTCTAGCAATGCATAGACCTTGGTGAATTAATCCACTTGAGATAAAGTAGTGGTGATTTTCACCCCGAATAAGTCTTTCACAACATGGACCAATTTCTTTTGCCTAAATCAAAGTCCTTTTATCTGTATTGACATCTAGAGTAAGTTTATTCTGAAAAAGGAGACAAAAATCCCCCCAAAACCCCGAAGAAAAATTGTCTTGTTCCATTCCCATTAATTCAATGCAAAAACTCACATCCTTTTCTTTATGAAGAGAGTTAAACTAATGATGAAACCTTTAAAATTCTCACCTTATTTTCCTATTTGCTATTTATTCATGCAGTTCATTAAATCCCATGAGTTCCATCAAATTTCAGGCTCTGCTGTGTTTTGACGGACTGTAAAATGCGATTAGAGAGAAAGAGTTTAAATAATAGTTAAAATAACTAAGACATACAGAGAGACCAATGCCCTTCCATAGTTTCTTTCATAGTAAATTTGATGGCTGATTTTACCTCAAGGCATTGTTTCCACCAAAGATAATGGCTTATGGCAAAGAGGTATGCTGTGTTAATAGAGTTGCAGAAACTGTTGATCATTCCATAAGGGAGTGACAAATCTTTCACGTCTGACCCTGTCAGCTCCCTTGGTAAAACCACACTGTGCAACACCAGAATTCTGATCCAGGGAGAAAAATATTTTGAATTCATTTTGTTTTTGTTTTTTTTCCTTATACCTGGGTATGATAGCAGAAATTAATAGCATTAATAACATACTTAAGGACATATTCTGACAAGCCTTGAAAACCACGTGGAAATGGTCTGTATCTTAGCTTCTCCACTGACCTGGATGAACAAGTGTAAAAATAACCTGCTTAAGCACATGTCACAGCTATTTACTAGTTATTAAATATTTTTGTATTCATAACATATTCATAACACATTATATCTCTAGCTAAGGCTCTTGAAAGTAATTCCCTGTAGATCAAAGTAATTACATAAAGGCATATTAGGAATTCTTATGATGGCCAGACAAATAATTATTTTGTCATTCCACCATACCTACACTTCAGGCTGAAATTACAGCTTTGTGAATTAATCAACATGAAAACTTAGGAGTTTGAAATTTAAAAAGAATTGAAAAAGGGACACAAGACATTTAACTGACAATTGTTAAAAAATTTCTTTCCATTTTTGTTTGCAAAGGCATATACTAAGAATCAAAGAATGGCAGAATATGCTGAATTGGAAGGGACCCAGCAGGATCATCAATTCCAATTCCTGGCCCTGCACAGCACATCCCCAAGAGTCACAGCGTGTGCCTAAGAGCTTTGGCCAAACACATCTTGAGCTCTGTCTGGCTTGGTGCTATTACCACTGCCCTGGGGAGCCTGTTCCAGTGCCCAAACCCCCTCTGGGTGAAGAATCTTTTCCTGATATCCAGCCTAAACCTCCCCCAACTCATCTTACGGCCATTCCCTTGAGTCCTCTCACTGGTCACAAGAGTGAAGAGATCAGTGACTGTCCTTCCTCTACCTCCACTGCAATGAGATCTCCCCTCAGTCTCCTCTTCTCCAGGCTGAACAGACCAAGTGACCTCAGCTGCTCCTCACACGGCTTCCCCTCCAGACCCTTCCCCGTCTTCGTTGCCCTCCTTTGGACACTCTCTGATGGCTCTGTGTCCTTCTTATACTCTGGCACCCAGACCTGCCCCCAGCACTTGAGATGAGGCCGCCCCAGTGCAGAGCAGAGTGGGACAATCCCCTCCCTTGCCCGGCTGCTGATGCTGTGCCTGAGGTACCCCAGAACCTGGGTGGCCCTCATGGCTGCCAGGGCACTGATGACTCATGTTCAGCTTGCCATCAACTGCGACCCCTAGGTTCCTTTCAATGACATTGCTATCTATCATCTTATTCCCCAGGCTGACCATATGAGTCTGTTCTGGGATTTGTGCATATTTAATACCCACAGGCCAGTCTGGGGGAGGGAGATATCTGCATAATGGATGGAGTGAAATGTTTGGATAACATTGGAGATCCTCTTGCACCACTTTGTGCAAAGATATTACGAAAGACTGGGTTGGAGCCAAGTTAATACTCCAGAGCTTTAGACAGGAAGCCAAATGCCGTGCAGATCTTAGCATTATAACTGAAATATTTTCCAATTTCTTTCAAATTTGCTAAATTTGAAACATCAAGCCGAGGAAGCATTATTTAATTAAAATTTATAAGAGATTTTTATTGGTACAATTATTAGAGACACAAAAATTGTTTTTATTCTGATCGTGACTATTACTTAAGTATTTTTAAAGATTTCCCGATAGCGTTTGCCCCTGCATCCTATATCTCCTCTCCTCATCTCATCAAGGTCAAAACCCACAAAACCCTCCCACTTAATTTTGTGAAACTCTTATTAGTGAGAATTAATAAAAAAGGATTATCTGAATAATGGAAACTGAATATTTTATTTAAATTTCTATGTTGCTTTCAAGGTTCTTTTTTCTTTTCAATTATTTCCCTTGCCAGTAATAAAAGTTTTATGATTAAAGCAGTTTAGTATATGTCCTGGTTCTGGCCGGGGCAGTTATTTTTTGCAGTAGCTGGGAGGGGCATAACCCAGACCCAGAGTTCTCCTGTACCACCTCACACCGTACACAGGGGGTGGGCAGAAGGGGGTCCTTTCCAGTCGGGGTCACATGGAGTTTCACGGGGTGGGCATTTGCGTGTGAATTGATCATCTTTCTTGCACACCATTATTAATATTGATACGGTTAATTTCTTACCTCATTGCTGTTCCCAGTAAATTGTTCTTATCTCAACCCTTGATCTTTACCTTTTATGCCTCTAATGCTCCTCGCCATCCTGCTGTGGAGGGAGGGGGTGTGGGGAGGCAGAATGAGCCAGAGATGTGTTGTTTAGTGAGAACACTAGATTGGGGAATACCATTCTTAAAAACCACAATGGTGTGGTAGCTGTAAATTCTTTGCTCACGCATAAAAATACATTAGATTTAAAGTTGATGGTAATTTTTTAAATTTTGTTTGTGCTACTTTCATGCCATGGTACTCTGCAGAATGGTTATATTACTACTACTACTACTACTACTACTACTACTACTACTATTACTACTACTACTACTATTATTATTATTATTATTATTATTATTATTATTATTACTATTATTATATTCAGTGCTACTAAATATTATCTGGCACTTCAGAGGGGATTTCCGGGGAAATTAATTACATCCTTCAGTTGCAGCACCATCATACAAGTATCAGGTACTGGTCATAGATTCTTCCTCACTCTTTTCCTCTACTCTCTTTTTATAACAGTTATGTCCTGTCATAGGAAGGATATTGTTGCCCATGGCATTTCTTTCAGATCCATAATTTAGGAATGTACAAGCAGCAACATGTAAAAGGCTGGGAAGGAGGTGGATTTTTTTTATCTCTAGCAGATTTTTAATAGAAAATGTTTCAGATAATTTGTGCATTTTTGGTAGTTTTTAAGATACCATCCTTCCATTTCAGCTTTAGATTAAGGTAGTCATTGGATCTGCAACCCAAATCTTGTTTCAGCCTGCTCTCTCAGTCTTGGCTTATGTACTTTCTTTCAACTTACGCATACAAATTCTCTAGCAATTTGTGTGACCCAGAAAAATATATTTTACGACATCCATTTCTCTGTGTTGAGGCCTCGGCAGTCAAGAAATCTCAAGAGAGATATAAACTAAAGTTCTGTATTGCTGTAGAAAAAGCTGCAATTCTAAGATACTGTATTTAGGAAATAACTCTGTTCTTTCTAAACCTGTGAGGCACAGCTCCCTGTTAGTATCAAATATTATGAGGCATTCCATTGGTGGCAGATAAAATATTTCAGTTTAATACAATTACAAAGTTTTTAATAGATTAGCATTGAAGAGGTATTTTTTTGCCTCTCAAAATTTTGTGCGTCCCTAAGCTTTAAATTAAAATATCTGTGGCAACAGTTCCACCAATGACTTATCCTTATCATTCATTACCGCCACCTTTGGACTGGATTCAGTGAGAGCATATTGAAAAAGTGCTTGAGGTTTCTGTGTCTAGTGTGTCAAAGGGGAAGAGCCTCCTATGTAAAAATAAATCAGGGAGAATTCTAGATGTCAATGCATTTACTTTGGGTAGAAAGTAGTTTTAGAAAGTAAGTCTGAAAAAGTAGTTATTTACGTCAAGGTTTGCATCTGTCCTCTGGGAGATAGATGACAATAACTTCAGCCATAAAATCTGCTCAGCAGAATTTTAACAGTCCTAGAACTGCACACACTAGTTATGGTGGTCAGTGTTACCCCATGCACATGCTTGGAAGTGTTTATCAGTTACAGCCTCACAGTCACTTCTGTCTGTGCTGCACTTGGCACAAACTCTGTATTCAGTAAGCATAATTTGCCTTGCTGTGAAGTTGCAACTTTCCTTTGTTGATTTATCTCTGCTCATAAAAAAGATAAAGCACAAGTGAAACACAATTTAATTTTTATTATATCAGATACTGATTTCCTTCAGAAGCCTAAAAAAAAATCGCTAATATATAATATTATATAGGTCAGCAAATATATTAGTAGTGTGATCTAACTTTTAAACATTAGTGAAGCCTATTGTAAACAAGAGGTCGAATCCTATCCGTATGCATGATTACTGGAGTGTGTTTATGCAGCAACTGTTTTCCTTGGGGGAGTGATAAAAATAGGGGCACTGCCAAGCAGGTTGGAGGAGTGAAGCCAGTCATTTAAAATATATTGATGTAGAGGCTTATAGGATGTGGCTTGTTTCCAGTGTCCCAGACTGTTAAATATATAGGAAAACTGCAGGTAGAAGTTGTGGAAGTCCAAGCTGTTTCTTACTTCTCTTGAATACTAGAAAAAACCTTAATGTTTCATTTAGGATATTATTATAAGCTAAAACTGTTTTATAGGAGGACTAACCAGTTTCTATCTTGACCATGCTGTATACGTTGAATATGATAAAATTGCTCCACTCTGTTTTTAAAAGAACATGATGAAATACTCTATTTTTCCAGCACACCCTTTTCTTAAATTTTCTTTCACAAATTGGCTCTCCTCATTCTGTTTCTGATATAGCGTATTTGTTTCTAAGAGCTGCATCTGAGGTAGTAAGGATTTGAAATACGGTAGTATGACTGTCGCACAAAATCGTATTTAAACACGTCAATAATAATTGTTCAAATACCATGAAAAAGACATTGGAAAACATATATTTTAGTCTCATTTTTCAGTCAGGAGTAGATGTACAGATTGTAAAGGTTGGTCTTATTTATTAAGGTATTTAATGTGATGTTTAAATTATTGGTATATATTTTATGTGATTTTATACTCTGTTTATGATCCTTTGGATTAGTTGTTTGGGTCATTTTGATGACTGTCCCAATTAGCAGGCCAATGTGTTTTTTAGCAAATCCAGGCTAATGGAGTAGGTGTTACCTTTCATACGGGGTAACAATAACCACATGCCACTGGAATATAAATTTGTATGAATCACATCTCAATATGCAAATCTGTTTTGTCATTACTGCTGCAAGTCTGTGAAGCCCAACAGGACAGAAAATACTAACATTTTGTCTTTAAATGTTCAAAACCATAAAATAAATGAAGCATGCGTATTGATTGTCTGCCCTGCGTTGTCTGCACAGGAGCCATTAAGAAGGCTTTTTTATGTTCTTTTCATGCCTTATTTTCTCATACTGTCTTAATGAAGAGCTTCACTTAAAATATAACATTCTACTGATTTGAAAGTACATTTCTATGATACTAAAAAGCTGCTGATATGCATTAAAGATTTTTTTACTGCTGTTTTGATTGCTGTGTGGCATTTTATAGAATAATAAATTTTGTAGTGTGGGGATTACTCGTTTAATTAATTTTTATTTTTAAATTAGATTTTGACAACTTTAAAAATAACCTAGAATCCTGATTTCAAAAAAGCGGATATCTCTGGATTTCAGATTGTCATGCTGCCAGACTACTTATCAATAATTTAGAACTGTGAAACAGCCATATATTTTTTCCTCTTGTAAAAGTTGCTACAGTTTCAATGCACAGATTTTTTGGACTACAAATTAGAGTGTTTCTTCCACACTGATGAAACTATATTTTTGTGCTACTCTGTTGAAATTCAAGTATTCTGGTGAATGAAAATTGATTCTGTGGCAGCAGTCTTGTGGCCAGGAAAAGAAAAGAAAATAATTTAATGGAAAGAAAAGAACAACTGAAAATTAGTTTAGGCTGGTTAGCAGCTATGTGCATGCACTGAAACATTTGGTGAGCTCTCAGATGTTGTAACATTCTAACTGCAGGAGGTGATAGAATTAATCTTTGTGGACTACTCTGAAGTAGTCTACAGATTAAACTCTTGCTGTAGGTTCTGTGGTTTGTTGTATACTCTAAGCGCTTATCTGAAATGCCCTTCGGTGCTGGATTCTAAAATGTATTACTGGTCACCTTTAGGTCAACACTAGACTTTTTGGAATGTAATCTGAAGAACTCAAGATTTTGGAGCAAACTTCATTTATATGAAAATCCTAGAAACTGATCCAAAAAAAGAAAAATGAGAGGCATTTGAATTTATAAATGAAATCACTTTCTTCTGTGTTTTTTTTTTTTTTTCCCATCTCTTCAGAGCACAAGTAATATATCAGTAGGTCTTCTGTGTAAGTTAAAAACCCCAAAATCTGCATTGTTTAGTTACTAAGGAGAATCTCTAGGCAGCCCAGCAAAGACTGAATTCAGAACTTGAGCTGTGGGATTTTCTGGCACTTATGTCTCATGGGCTTTATAACGTCCCTGTCTGTGCACCTTCCTGAGAGGATGATGAGTGAATCTTTGGTATTTCTCAGCCTTTCCTGGAGCAATGTGATTTAACTTGGATTAGAGCTAGTTTTTGAGCATGAGGATTTTAGATTGTTGAAATCAGAGAGTGAATCAGGGTCTCAGAAATTCAAGTGAGTTAGTTATCCAGATCCTGGACAGAGGAAGTCTCAACTGCTTTTAAGGTTACAAAGAAAAAAAGAGAATTAATTGCTAATTCAATTATACAAAAAAAAAATTGTCCTATATAAGCTTTCTAAATTAAACAAATGAGGGGTCAACATCCTTTTTTTTTTTTTTTTTGCCAGATTTTCGTTCTAATAGTTGTATGTTTTACTTGCTTGGTCATTGTTGAATTTTTCCAGGACTACCTAATGTGTACTCACATGCATCACAGATGGATTTTTTGAGAATAAATTCAAAGTTTTTGCTGTCACAACAAAGCTCTGTGTCTGTAGAAAGCAAGCTTTATGCACGCTCAGGTATCATGTAATAATAAATTTTAGTCTCACAGATTCTGTTGATACTGAAGCTATATTTAGTTTCTCAGGTAGATTTTTATTTCTGGAAAATGTGCAATGGGTAGATTCAAGTGTCCGAGATCTTGAGGTAGACTCCATTGCAGCCAGGTAATTCTTGACAGATTCATGTCCAAGTTGCTAGATTTATTCAAGATAGAAGTCCTCTACGTTGTTTAACTGCCCAAAGAATTTGTTTTCTCAAGTTGTATCAACATTTCCTGTCTGGCTTGCAGTGGAACTTGAAAACAGTTAATTGTTAGCCTCTTCATATCAAGTGATGTACTACCTCAGTCATCTCTCGGGTTGAACAAACTGATTAACTTATCACACCCCTTGTCTCTGAGTGGTATTTTCTAGCTCTTTCATGATTCTTAATTCTCTCCTGTATTCTTCCATTCTTGTGTAAATTTTCTTGAGAATTTAGCATTTCTTAATTAATATCAGCAATGTCTAAAAATATTTGGAGAATATTGCAAATATAAATATTAATAACTACACAGAACCAATTATATTTACAGTATAAATATAGTAAAATGTGATATGCAGAAATATTTGTAGTGCTTTTTATTAAAGAAATTTAGTCAGATAAAGAACCGAATGGAACTGAACTAGAGATGAAAACTTCTAAAATATAAGGAAGACATATACTAAGAATATAGCTTGACTGAATGAGTATGTAATGCATAGAAAGTTGGAGCAAGACTTGTAAAACTGTGAAGTAAAGTTCACAGCTAGAGCAGTAAAAATGATATTTTTGTATTTACTAGTAAGATTATTGCATTATTGAAAAAAAGGGCTCCTATGCAACAGACTAAAGAATAATCATTAAGCTACTGGTAAAGGTGCCTGGACAAAAATTTCACCTTTGGTAAGAAAAATATCAAATATAAAAATTTTTGTTACTATTATTAAATTACCTTTAAGAATTCTAGTGATAAGAATGATTTAAAATGTGTAAGCTTTTTTCTCAAGATGATTAACTTAAAAATAAGTAGTATTTTTGTTTGGAAACACAGATTTCTAACACTGTAAAATGTAAGAAAAATGAGGAGTCCAATTATGTTCCGCTTTGTAAAAAATACCTAGATATGGAGAAAAAGAAAGTAAAACCTGTATGTTTACACAGGCACCCTGGGAAGAGGCTTGTATGTAATAATCAAAGTTTTATTCTCTATGTGACGGTGAGAATGATGGGATCTCCTAGACTATGCATATTGTACTTACTTACATGAGGGGTTGAAATTTCCAGAAGAATGAACTTTTAACTGGGGGAGTTCAACTGCTGTTGTGTATTTGGTGGTGAAATTCTCCCTTTTAGTGCTTGCATTTAAGCCGATGAGATTAATAGGAAATATTAATCTCAAAAATTATTAACATAACTTTCTACTAACCAGTTACACTTCTATTTATGTTTTGGTAGTGGAGATCCAAAAATCTCAACATTTTATCTTCCCTACTGAAAATTTGCCAGCAGCAAATTATTGCAGCATAAATACTGTCATTTATCTCCGGGTTAAAGTCCTGGTTTTCCTTCCAGATATGCTATTGTTGAGTTGATGAGAGAAAGCCAACATCAGACGAAGAGTTGGAAAGAAGATAGGGGTGGAAAGGGTGGGTGGAAAGAAGAAAAAACATTATGTTCAGCTACTATCATAGACTCCTGAAGACAGAACCTGACATGTTAAGAATATAAAGGAGATCCAGAAGGATAAGGAAACATAAAATCCTGAGCACTCCAAGTAGATGCAGGTTGGATTTTGAACTTGACTAACATGATAGGGGAGTACAAGATATTAGAATCAAGAAACCAAGAGATAAATTAAAGTATATGATTGGACATTGAGGTGGATTTGGGCACCCTTCAGAGTACTAATGTAAGAGGCTAAAATAATCTGTGCTTGAAAGACAATTTTTAGTTACTGAAGGAGCTGATATAACAGATCAAGGTGGTATTCTCAATATAGTATTCTCTAATATTCTCAATGTAGTATTCTCAATACTGCAGTATATGGTATTAATATAATTAAAATAATTAGAAATCTAAGATGAAAGCTCTATCTGAAATAACCTTAACTCTTCTGGTTTAATGTGACTTAGTGTATTTCTCTGTATGTGAAATATAGGCAGAACCACTAGCCTGACTGCAGGAACTAATATAAACTAAGTCTGCTCAGAAATTCATTGTGGCACAGCTTAAACTGGTTGAAGTCTAAGAAATCCCTGAGGAAGGGCTTTTTCAGAAATGCTCTGGTATCTTTCAGAGTTGTCGTTGTGGGAAATATCAGAGAAGCAAACATGAAAAATGCAAACTGTAAATGTGAGGGAAGCGTATTTTGTGCAGTGAACTATTTGGCAGTAGGAGCTGTGGATGAGTAGAAATCTCTGTGTCTGTCCCATCTACCATTTCCCGAGGGACAGAGCAGTCACTACTCATGACTGCCTCCACTGAGTACCCCACACTTCACCATGTCAGAGAATTTTACAGCATTTGCACTTTCCCTTAGTGTATTCCTAAGTAAAAATTATATCTCTTGGGATAAAAAATAATGCACTTTAGTAAACGAGGAGTGTAGCTGGGAAATGAGTAGGAAGAAGAGGGTCTGAAATTTTGAAAGAACTCAGGATAAAACTTGATTTAACATTTTGTGAAATCATGCAAAGATAGAACACAAGTAAAATAAAAGTACATTTTTTCATCTAATGCTGAACAAGCTAGAAAGGGCAGATTTTACATGGTTGCTTGTAGCTTTGGCATTACTTAGAATAGTGCTTGGTGTAATTTTTTTATTCCCTCAGTCTCTCCATCCCAGTGCCAGAAGCATAAAAAGTTTATAGTTGAGGATTATACCACTCTATTTCAGAGTGAGCTCCATAATATAACAAATTTTCTTAGACCTTTTACTTAAAACAATAATTCCACTGCACCAATTCATGCTGTATCTGCCTGTATCTGTATCTGCCACAGCAACATCTTGCTGAGTGCCCCCTTAATTTTTACACATTCTTAATTTCTTTATTTACATTGAAACTCATTTAATTTTATCCAAAAGCTGTTTCCAAAATGCTTGTATTGCACAAAAAAACAGTTTATCAATGGATAATCTATTGACTTACAAATAGATAAACAGCCGTTATGGTGCAAGATTGTAATCTGTTACATTAAAGAGTAATAAAAGTTTCAGTGCAAAACAATCCAAAGAAAAAAAATTATATTAAGTGTATGTACTGTTTAAAAATCCACTAGCATGTGTCCCTTTCAAACACTATCAATAAATGGTCTATTTTTTCAGAATTACTTTACTGCTCTTCTTTTCTACTCTCCGGAAGCAGAAATCCCAATAACTCATGCATTAATTCCATAGACAAATTTCTTAAAACTCTTTTTTTTTTTCAAACAAGATTATGGTCATGCGAAACAGTAATTGACTTTTTAGAATAAAAAATCAGCTAGGGAGTCACTGTATTTCTGAACTGAGAAACATTTTTCTGGCAATGATTAAAAAACTAATTTACTGCTTATAGGAAATTTTGTTTTCATTATTTTCTAACAAAAAGTTGGATCCTTCGCTTGTGCTCAAACAAATCATGCAAGTCATCTGATTCTTCCGTTAGAAAAATAACGGGTTCCTCCTACCTGTGATCAATTTAATAAAATATTTAGTTTTCGAGCCCACTGCTTTTAGGCTCTTTATTGCATCTTGTTCAGGTAATAAATTAAGGCTGCATATCAGTTTTCGGTAGAGACAGGATCTTTCAGATGCCTTGGAGCTGTAATGTATATATGTGCATAACATCCTTTTAGAAAGTCTGCCATTTAATTTTAATGTAAAGAGTGGGATCTTTTCTGTTAGGTGGAAGAGCATTCCATTTAATGCAAGCATTTGACAAATCAATTAGGAGATTTATTTTCATCTGTTGGTAAAGCTGGGGATGTCAGACAGTAGAAGCATGCTGGTCTGATAACTGGTTAATAGCTTAATAGTAGATTTACTGGTGAAAGCTGCTGTTTCTGCACGTGCCATCTCATTTTCTCTGTGGCACACAATTAAAATCAAGCCTCAACATTCTTTGATTACACTGAGAAAGTATGTTTGTGTATAAGTAGTCCCTTTGAAATGAATAGGTCCTGCTTAGTGAGTAAGATAACAGATTTCTCCTCAATATTTCTAGCTGTGATAGGTAAAAAATAAAATCACAGCACAAAAAATAAATCCCTTAAAAATTCAAATAATGGCTCCTAATTCAAATGCTTATAATGTCCTCAGTTATTTTTTCACATTGCTGTATGGTAAGATATTTCTTACTTCTCAGCTGGGAAGACACTTAAACAACTTAGCAAAATGTGATTTCTTCACCTTGAGAATTTCTTTATTTACTCAGACCAGATGTTAAGCTCAGCAGTAGTCTGTTTCCACTACTGCTAAGGGAAAGTGAGGATTCTTGTATAAAATGAGCAACCTTTTGGTAAATGCTCTTGGATTCTAGTACTGGAAGTTTAAAGATCAGAGCTGAATGTCACCTGTATGTTTAATAAACTTCTAAAAGTCATAAGCATAGTCAAAAATAATATGTCTGTGTTTGGTCCTCATTCAAAAGCAGTTATCTTATTACTTAAACAGTCAAGTCTTTACATCTTTGTGGAAAAATCTGAATGTGATTTGCTATTGAGGATATCTGCTGCTGTTTGTTTTAATTTTTTTTCCTCCAAAAAGGAAAGAGAGAAAGGGAGAGAGAAAAAGAGAGAGAAGAGAAGAGAAGAGAAGAGAAGGAAAGGGAAGGAAAGGAAAGGAGTTCTTGTAGTGCCAGTATATGCTCTTGTTCACCTAAGATACTAAAAACTCTCTTTTATATAATGGATGAAATCTAAACTATACTATTACACATACTTGTGGACTGCTTGATTACAGATTCTTTTAAGTACTTGCAGTCTGAACTACTGCCATCTCTTGATGCTTCTGTTTTTCTGGGGTCTGAAGTTTTGAGAGTTTTTTTGCTTTTATTTTTTTTCTTTCTGATCAGTAGCTCTTCTTTCAGTCTGGTAGATTCCAGTCACATAGTAGGAAAAAATTTGGATCTCTTTCTGTTTGCAAGTCTTGTGGTAAGTTTATCCGAGAGGAAATGAGTATTAATTGGCCTCAGACACGTGTAAACTGAAAATTAGGTATCTAGTATGGTAAACACATGGATCTGGAACAGTATTTCCATTTGTTCTGTTAGTCTCAAGACATTAATATTTATATAGATCATGCAATATAATTGCCCAGATGTGAGGACTGGAGGAAATTCCTTCTGGTTTGTCCACTAGGAAAGTATCGTGCTAGATAAGTAAGTTGTATCTTTGTATAGGTGATTATAGTGAAAAAGCTGTGAGAGGTTTCTGCACTGAAGCTCTTCTTTAGAGGAAACAAATTTTGAGAAAATGCCAGTTGGCAATTTGGACTAGATAACCTTTAAACATCCCTTCCAAACCAAATTGTTCTATGATTGTATGAAACTGCATAAGATATGTGAAATAGGGTTGTAATTGTCAGGTAAAATATATTTGGAGAAACATCCTTCCATGAAAGGAAATTAGAGTTTACTCAAAGCATAGAACTCTCACACGATTGCTCTGAATATTGGCAATCAGTGTTTCTACTTTTTTTTTCATTTATTTTCCATTTTTTTCTCCTATAATTTTACTGCCTTATTCGTCTGGCTTCGCTGTACATTTCATTTTCTTGAATAAAACATTTAGAGGAGGGAATAAGGCACGTGCTTTAAGTAAGAATATGCCTTTGTGGAAATGCAAGGAGTCTCCAGGGTGTGTCAGGGAAGGGCAGAGGGAGTTTGTTTTCTCTTTAGTGCCAACTATGCACCGAATGCATTACATGCAGGTTGTAAAAATTGAACTAAAATTTCTTGTATCCTTCTGATGACCGTGCTTCCAGAGTATATCTTAATTTTTTTAACTATTCTGTACTTTGTGAGTAGCCGTTTTTGCTCAGGTACTGGCCCAAAATCAGGGAACATAGGGAAACAAGTTCTCCTAAAGCAATTACTACATTATCCCCAGAAAATAACTCAAAGTCTCTATTTTCTCTGTTTCTCCTCTTTTCCTAGTGAGACAATAATTTATGATTGATCTTACCACAATGAAAACAAATGTTAAATGAAGCAAGAATTGAACTTAATTCTTGCCCATGATTTTTCAGTACGAAAAAGTGCAGAAGAAATTTATGTTCAGCATATCGAGTTTAAATCTTTTATCATAAGTCACCCTTTATGCATAGTTCAGAAGTTCAGTTGTTGAATCTTTTGAATGGCATAAATATTTTAAGAAGAAATACCAAAGGTCTTGTCTGCCTCAATCCCAAGACCTTATAAGTCAGAATTTTTGCTTATTTCTATTCTCTATGTTTGCCTCTTGGGGTTACCTTGACTGCCTCTTCATCTTCATAAACAGCTGAATTTGGCTTATGCTGCTTAGTGTTTTCGTCAAGAACTCTACGAAATGCCTCACAAGTCAAGTGGGTATTCTTACAGCCTTCTTCAATTCCTGTGTATAACACAGGTCAATATTAGAGTACCGCTTAGCAGTGCACACCACACGACATAATTCCTCATAATACATTAGCGGGAAAATTATTAAAGCAGTGCATTCCGAAAGTAAAGTGGTTAATTGAACAGTGAGGAAATTTTCTAGTGTTCCTGATTTATAACAGTAAAAAAAAATTCCCCAAAACTAGTAATGAAACAATACAGAAATCATTCTGGTAGCCTTAACACCATCTAAGTAGATTATTAAAAAATAGCTACTCTTAGAAAATAATATTGTTCATTACCATGAGGATGAAGTAGCTATTTTTGCTAGTTTTAAAAGTAGTTTGAAGGAAAAGCTTTCCTGTCACATAAATTTGGACTGGGGCAAATTTTAATGGGATCATTGATCCAGATATAGAAACAGGAATATCTAAAAATGGACGGATAGAAAAAACATTTCAAATACTCAAATTAGGGATAGCAGTAAGGTAAAAGAAAATTATATAGAACAATTAATATTTGAATAGCAATCAAAAACAACTAAATGATGTTAAGTGGCCCTTATAAATTTGTAAAAACTACATTTTTGTTTAAAATTGTTAAAATTATAGCTCTTTGTTTACTTTTTAGATTAAATGTGTCATGGAAATGTATTTTTCAACTCTTAGCTTAACCAATCTTTGTTCTGAATTCAGTCCTGATCCAGCATATGAATTGGGATATTGATCGAGAGACCTCCAGAGGTCCTTTCCAGACTGTTAGTCTGTGGCTTTATGTTTCTTCATAGAAAAATTCAAAAAGCCAGATATCTTGGGTCCCGTTCTCAATGTCAATCACAATACTTTGCCTGAAAAACCTGCAAGGCAACAGAATTTAGGAAGCAGAGACTACTCTAAAACAAACAGTTGTCTTGACTGAGATCTTAACAGAAAGTGGAGAGATAGATTTAGTGTTAGTTGTAGAAATAAATTTTGGAAGCATGTATGTGAGTTTTGTGATACCTAAGTCAAGTCTTTCTCTTTTTTTCTACAAATCTGTGATTTAGAAGAGCACACCTAAGAATGCACCTGGAGAAAAAAATAGCATTACCTGTCCTATGTAGTTTCACCTTATTTCATGCCTAGAGCTCAGCTTATGCTGTTTTCCTGGGATTGTGCAAGAAGACATTTGCAAAGCAAAGAAACCTTCTTCCCTGATTTCTCCGGCATCTCAAAACGAAAATAGTCCTCACTAATCTAAGCCTGTCCAGTCAATATTATAAGCCGATGTCTGATCATTTCAGGAAAGAAAAAAAACAACATATGAGCTGAGATCTTCTTAAGTGACTTGTAAGTTTGGTCCTGGTTTTTGGTGACATCTTCCAATTTTATGTAGCCAAGTGCTTCTCAAAACCAAAATGGTAAAAGTTGTTTAAAGCCATGATTCCAAAATACCACCTTTATTATAAAAGAAATATCTTGAAAATAAGTCATTATTTTCAGGTCAAACCCTGTGAACTTCCAGGTAGAAATACGGAAGATTATTTTAATTTCCTGAACTAAGTATTTGGACTATCAATTTATTACTTTTAAGAATGATACTACAACTGTTATATAACCAGAAAGAGCAGGATTTTTACTGAAGAACCACCATGTTGTAGATGTCAGCTCCCCAGTGTTTTTTGTTTCCTTTTGCCCCTGCCCTACCCGTGCCCTCCTCCCCCCACCACAAAAAAGCTATGATTTTTTTTTCTATCAATGACTAAGTGTTATAGTGCTTTATTAGCTCTTATCTAAGTAATGTAAACCTGCAATAATAGCAAGTCCACTTTGAAAAAACTGAGACATTAAAGACTTCTTCTAGTCCTAGAATCGATGTCAACATGTGACAAGTTTTATCTCCTGCCATGTAAGACTACAACTCCATAAATTATATTTCTAAAGATTCCATTATTATTTACTAAATTTCAAAAATAGACAGAAACTGAGGAGATATATTATGCAATTTTAACAGTTTACAATGAGGTGTTTTTCTTTTTTATGACTGTTTAATGTCAAAGATGTGCTATGTACTTTTGAAGTATAAAAACAATGAAAGGGAAAATGATGATCTTTCACACTGATCTAGTCAAGGATTTCAGTTACTCAAGTTATTTTGTCTAAAATATTATTTTATTTTATATTATTTTGTTTGTTGGGAGTTGAGTTTTTTGTTATTTTCTTATCAGATTGATATGAAGATAGACGCTCTGAAGGAGGGAAGTAGTGGAAGACTTTCACCACAATTGTGAAAAATGAGCAGTGTCAACCTGGTAAGTTTATCTTTGTTGTTGTTGTTGTATCGATGGCTTTCCCTTTGGTGTTCTCATTTATGTTTGTAGCAAGATCTCTGTTACTGTTGGTTTTATTCTTGATGCAATATTTCTGTGTTAATGTCTTAAACTTTGCCTTATGTTTTAACAAAAGACAAGTGTTCAGTATCTCATTAACTCTTCGAGATGCAGTTTTGTCATGGATCCAAGTAGTTTCAGTTCCAGCAAGAGTAGTAAGCACATAAAATTATTTTTTTAATCCTTTAAGTGTGTATACAGCACTCCCATATTTTTCCCAGCCCTTTCAGGATTATATTTTGTAATTTGAGAAAAAGTATGAACTGAAGGGTCTGAGTTTAAAGTGTTATTTTTCTGGATTATTTATTTTATTAATGTCATGCTTTAGGAATGGCAGTCCAAATCACCAGTCACTCCTCCGCCCACCACTCCTGTGGGAGACAAAAGGCAATTATGGGTTGAGATAAAAACAATATACTGGAAACAGCAATGAGATAAAAAAAATGAATAGCAACCACAAAAATATGAAAAACAAAATTGTGCAAAAGAGGGTGATTTACATGGAAAAATGCTCACAAAGCCTGGGACAATGAGAAACAATGGCAGACAGACTTTCTGTGCTTCCATGCTTTTTTCCCTGACCGCAAGCCACTTCCACCTTCTCAGAGGCAAGAATCCCTTAGTCCTGCCACCAAGCATGACCTGACATGGTTTAGAATAACAGCCTAGGCACTCCCACACAGCTCCAGGCTCTGCTCCACATAGCTACTGTAAAAAAATAAATCAACTCTGTTCTGGCCAAAAAGCAGGACAATTAATTAAAAAAAAAAAAAGAGAGAGACAGCAAACATAACTTTTCTAGTGGTTCAAATTGTAATTTTAAAGCAATTACTTATTCCAGCCTTATTCATACAAATGTTTGCTTCAGGTGAGTTTTCTTTTTATGAAAAACCTATCTGTGAATCTTTTTCTTCTCTAGAAGAAAGTCAGTGCAATTAAAGCAGTGCTACCTCTTCCAGGAGGGCAAGGAGTTTGAAACATTTAGGGATAATAGTGTCTAACTCCCCAGTGTGAGTGGAACAAGCTGTTTTATTTTCTTTACACGCACACACAACCTTTGGCTTATGGTGTGCTGGGAAGTGCTGAGAAATGGAAAGACAGTTTTAGAAATCCAGAAATAATTCCAGAGAATAACATGTTCAAGTTTATAATCTGAAAATACTAAAAAAAAACATTGTGTCACATATCTGACACAATATAAGGCCTTATAGCATAAGAATGGATTTATAAATGCATTAAATTTATCAGCCAAAAATAAAAAGGAGTTGCAGACTTCTGTCAAGACTGGTTTTATATGATCTCTAATTTCGTATATGTGTGTAGTGTACTCACTTAGGTATGTATGCATGTATGTATGTTTGTTTCTATGTATCCAACTATCTATCTATCTATCTATCTATCTATGTTTTGATGATAAGTAAATGATCTATACCGTTTATTTAGAGGAAATACAATAATTTCTGCGTTTGACTCTCAGTACCAACAATCTATCAGTAGTGCTTCATCACTGCACTGACTTTGAAAGCACAACACACAATAATGACAAAGGGAGAACCCTCTGTTGTGGTTTAGGAATGGTGTTTCCCAATTTAATGGTGCCACTGAAACACCCTAGACCACACCCTGCTTTCTCACTCCTCCTTCCCTCCCAGCTTTGGCAGGATGGAGAGGAGAAGAGGAGGCACTAAAAGGTAAAGATCCTGTATTGAGATAAGAACAGTTAGCTAGAAACAGCAGTGAAATAGGAAAATGAAGAGCAAAATAACAGTATTAATACTGATAACAGAGTGTACAAGACAGGCAAATGATTCACAGGCCATTGCTCAACATGGGGAACCCAGCACCACTCTGGCAAAGCCCTCCACCCCCTCTGCACATGGTGTGAGACAGTTTTGAATAACCCCACAGCCCTGACTGTGCCCCTCCTGGATGCTGCAAAAATTAACCCTGCCCCAGCCAGAACAATAGCATTTCCACCCCTTTTTCTATACCATGGATATCATGCCCAGGTCCTACAAATTCCAACTATATACATACATACATATATATATGTATATATACGCACAAGCACAGGTATCATTCCCACAGTCAATGGCTTTCCCTCCAAAACATCTTTTAAGTTAATTTAGTCCATGACTAAATGCCTTAAACCTTGACTGTGTATTCTAGCTACCCTAACTGTCTTTCAGGGCAGGAGTGGTGGGAGGTTGCAAGCTGCATAAGTAGCGCATGACTGGTGTATCTGGAGCAGTCCGTACTCATTGTCCCTAGTAGTTATGGCACACAGTGCCAGAGTCATTCAGCAACTAATACTTTATATAAAATTCAATATTACAGACTGTTCTTTCCCAAAAGTCAAATTCCCTTGAGATACACATGGTGTTTCACCATTCCTCTGCATTACCTGACCAGTGCACCCAGGTCCTTGAGAAACAGCAATCCAGTGGGTGGTTTGCCTTTACTTGAGGCAGCACTAATCCATACTGTCTTCCCTGAACTATTCCTAATATGTATCTTCAGGACTTTATGCTCTTCTGTGGTACGTGGGGTTTGGATTGGACAGGGCCTGCTCAGTTGGTAGAGCCTCTGGTGTTAACTAAGCAGATGGTCTACACTAAATGTAGATCCCAATAGTTGAAGGTCCCATCACCCACTGCTGTTTTTAACAGTCCATTGTACCGTTCCATTTTCCCAGAGGCTGGCACACAGTAGGGAATATGATACACCTACTCAACCCTGTGCTCTCCGGGCCATATGTCTATGAGGATATTTTTGAAATTAGTCCCATTGTCCAACTCAGTTCTTTCAGGGGTGCCATGTCATCACGGGACTTGCTTTTCAATGCCCAGGATGTGGTGGTGTGAGGCACAGGGTGTGTCTCCAGCCACCCAGTGGTTTTTTCCACCACTGTCAGGATTTGCCTTCTCAGGTTTGCAGCAGTGTGATGTAATCGTACTCCCAGGCCTCTTCACATTTAGATTTCAACCATGAGCCCCCATACCACAGGGGCTTTGGCCTGCTTGACAGCAACATGTTTCCCAGTCATAGATAACCTGGGATATAGTGTCCATGGTTAAGTCTGTCCCTCAATCACAAGCCTGTCTGCATGTTGCATCCCTTCCCTGATGTCCTGAGGTGTCCTGGGCCCAATGAGACAGAAACAATTCCCCATTATGTTGCCAGTCCAAATCCACCCCAGACACTTTAACTCTGGCAGTCCAATCCGTGTGTCTGTTGTTGGGATGTTCTTCAGTAGCCCAGCTTTTGGGTACATGTGAATCTACACAACGTGCTTTCACAGTCAATTTCTCTATCCAGGCGGAGATGTCTTACCACAAGTCATCAGCCCAGGTGTGTTTCCCACTGTGCCACCAATTGTCCTTTTTCCATCACTCCAGACACCCTCACAGAGCATTTGCCACTGTCCACGAGTCAGTGCAGAGGTAGAGCGCTGGGCATTTCTCTCATTCAGTGATATCCAAAGCCAGCTGGATGGGTTTTAGCTCTGCAACCTGACTTGATCTGCCTTGTTCCTCAGTAGCTTCTGTGACTTGCACGTAGGATTCCGTACAGCAGCTTTTCGTTTTAGACATAGCCCTACAATATCACAGGAACTGTCAAAAAAGAGAGTGTCGCTTTTCATTTTCTGGTAGTTGATTATATGGTGCGACCTCCATAAGCACGCGTCACTTTTTCCTCCCCTGATGATGACAGTCTGAAATATTTGTCTTCAGGCCAATTTGTGATGAATTCCAAGATGCCTGGGCAATTGGGGTTTTCTATTTGAGCTCATTGTGTGATCTGTGTGATCCACTTACTCCATGTAGCATCAGTGGCATGGTGTGTTGCAGGGACTTCCCCTTTGAACATCCAGCCCAGCATTGGCAGTCAGGGTGCCAGGAGGAAATTTGGTGCCAATCACTTCTGAAGCAGCTCAAACCCCCTCATAAATATCTCTGGGTACAGCAGTATCATCAGGCCTCAGATCCTTTTTATCTCCAACCTCAGAATCCCAGGGATTGTCTTCAAGTCTACCTGGGTACTTTTTGCAGGGGGTCCAGGAAGGACCATTATCTCTGGCTGCATTGTAAACCACATTTTTCACGTCTTGTTCTGTCCTGACTGTCCTAAGGGCTACTTCATGAACAATTTCCTATTTAATTTCTTCAAGATCTTGTTGTTACTCAGGACTTCACTTGAAATCATTCTTCTTTTTGGTCATTTGATAAAGTTTACAATCTTACTCTACTCTGGAATATAGAACCTTCAAAAACCCACAGTGCCTAAGAAAGCTTGTATTTCCTTTTGCCATTTGGTGAGGATGTAACTGCTATTTTGTTGAGTAAATCTATCAGAATTTGGCAATGTCGATCTTGCCATTTTACTCCTAAAAAATGAATTTCCTGGGCAGGTCTCTTGATCATCTTAAAAATCTCTCTCTTAACTCCAGACATGGTGTAGACTGCAGTGAGGGGACATGGCAGGCATAGCAATAAAAGTATGCTTTCCTTAACATCCGAAGGAAAATCAAAATTCTTAAAAGCTCTTATAATAAGCCTGAAGGAGAAAAAGGGGGTGAAAACCTGAGGAAAATTACAGTCCCCTGTTCTCCTCATAGACTGTATACAATTATTATTGAATTCCCAGAGGTAATACCTGAGGTAAGGGCAGGAGCGCAGTGCTGAATATACATTTCAAATGACCATTATCATGTTGATACCACACAGTACAGCAATACAGCAATCCTTATCCCTCTCCCTGCTCTGAAAAGGAGAATCAGGGAGACCACACAGTGCATATATGGGAGAAAAAACAGTGTCAAGCACCACAACCACAACCACAAGAACAGACAAAGCAACATTGTGACCGGTGGCTCTGTATGCAACAAAACAAATATGTATATCAAATTTGTTTCCAACCCACTTTGGGCAGATCTGTTCTTATCTCAACCCTTCAAGCCCCACATTGGGTGCCAGAGAAAGCTGTTGTGGTTTAAGAATAAGAAAATGAACAGTAAGAACAACAACATTTATAGCAGTATAAGATAGGTGAATGATTCACACGGTATTGCTCACCACGTGGAGCCCAGCACCACCTGACCACACAACTCACACACTCCAGCCAAACTGGAAATGGATCCAGCCCCCTCCTTACACCCTGCACATGATTTGAGTGGTATTGAGGAACAGGAGAGCTTTCCAGAGGTTAAATTGGCCCCAGGACACTTGGGACTTTCATGCTTTAACATCACCATCTCTTACTCATGTTTCAGGTAGCACAAAAATACATCGTTTCTTCAATGTGTTTAAAATGTGTTTAAATGTGTTTAAATTCAGTCCACCTTGAAAATTCTTGCCATCCAGAAAGTGAAAATACATCTATATGATATCTCTGGAAGAGGAAAAGCTTGTAATTCCATTATGCAGAACAGATAATTTTGTGTAAACTTACCTGCATGTCTTACTTTAGGGTATGTCAGAGGTGTACCTTTCAGAATTATTTTCAAAATTGTAGCTCACTTTGATTCCCATTAGGTATAAGAAGATTTTTGATTGGTTGGTTATTTGGTCGGTTGGCTTGTTAGTTGCTACTTGGCTGGTTTTTATCCATGAGAGTGATTAGATACTGAAGAAGAGTTCTTAGAGGAGTTACGAGATATCTGAATAAATTGGGTATGATCCTGATCATCTTGTTGGTGCCAATCCTGTTTTAAGAAGCGGGTGGGACTAGATGACCTCCAAAGTGTGCTTCCTTTCAAAATCATCCCGTATATTTGTGGTTAAAGTTATTCCCAAGAAAGAGGTGGAAAGTCTTACCAGTGTTTTTTCTTAATTTCACTAACCACTTCAAGGAATTAGTTATGAAATTAAAATGAAACTGACATGAAAAGTCAGTATGTTCAGCTTGGGGAAAATATCAAGGGACTTAAATTGTGAGGAAAAGTAGCTCAGCTTTGAGAAGATCACATGCTCTTAGGTACAAAGATTTTGCATACTGTTGCTGTTAAAATGGGAGCACTACGTAAACTATTGGAAACTGTAACTAAACTTTGTATATAGATATTTGAAAATCTGTTAATGCACTTTACTTTGGGAAATCTGAAGTTGAGGTAAAAACTCAACTGCAGACTTCCGAGATTCCCCTTTATTTTTGTTTTAGTCTAGTTCTTGCTGTCATCTTTTCCAAAAACAGCTTATAGTAACAGACATGTAATTTTAAAAGTTTCTAGTATGTTTATTTTAATTTACACCTGTACTTGTTTGTTGTTTTACCTAAAGAAAACCAAGAAAGGCTTTATGGATGTAATTTCTTCATTTTTCAAGTACAGAATAGTAGAGTGCTGTCTTAATGTCATCGGTACAATGATCAAGGCATAGTTTGCTAGAAGTCAAAGGAATTGCATCAGAGATAAATCTGAACAAATAAAGTTTAAAGGAAACAGGGTAATTTGACTGAAAAACTATCCCACACCCCAAAAGTGATTCATTACTGGAAAAGTACTGATCTTAAAAACAGTCTTGCCAATAACTCATGAAACAGGTAAAAGGTAGTACTGTTGACTAGTTGACTCTTTAAGCCCTTATTTTTAGCTATCTCAAAATGCCATCTAATCCCTGTCCCTCTTTTCAGTTCCAGCCTGTATTAATGACCTTTTCCCAACCTTGATCTTCTTTTGGCATTTCTAAAACGTCTTCATTTAATAAGGAATTCATTTGCAGCTTTAACAATGATTTATAGTCCTTAGCTTTTTTGCTGTCCATGTGTTTTTAAGCATATTAATTGGAATGAAAAAGAAAAGATTATTTGGGGAACTGCATCAGTAAACACTATAATTAAGTATAGCATACTGGTTTGGGTTTTTTGTTAGTGTTTTGCTGGTTGTTGTTGTTGTTGTTTTTGTCATTGTTGTTTTGCTGTTGTGTAAAAAAATTACTATCCATTTTGTAAGCAACATTTCAAACACACTGAAATATTAAACACTCCTAAGAGAAATTAAAAGACTTCATCTTAATATAACTATGGTCTTTGACATATAAAAAAAGCTTTATGGCATTACTGTAGCAAGTAGTATCATCAAGATGAAATCTTGTCTGTTAATTCCACACTCCTTATCTGAGAAAATAGTAGTGAAGTTAGGTGTCTTTCCACAGGCATGGGAACAGTTTCATAAATTGCTTTTATACAGGGAACCTAAGTGCTGCCCTGAGACAATTCGTTATATATACCTTGGCTCCCTTGTGTTGTTCTGGCTGGGAAAAGATTCCATCTAGTGTAGAGTTTTCCCAGAACCAAATGTTACTGTGATTCTTTTGAGTAATCCAGAATTGTACCCTGCCATCAGTTGAGACAAAGTATAAAAATGCCTGAAGAAGAGTAAATGTTACAAGACCTGTGGTGTCTACTTCCCTCAGCTGAAAAGAGTGGGTGAGTCTACTTGACTATAACAGTACTAACTATATAAATATATTTCTTCAAAATCAGTTTCACAGGGTTGGAATCAAACACCTACCTTCATGTTCAAGGTCTTCTTCTATTCCCATATTGGTAAACTGAGGGGTGTTTGATCTAACTGGAATAAAGATGCATGTCATGTTCGTGTCACTGTGTTATTCCAATATAGCAGCTACAAGATGCTTCTGTTAGGTTGCTATGCTTCTTTATATTAACTTGCAGAAGATACTTCTGGGCATGTCCAGTTTCTCAGTTAGTATAGGTTATCAGATTTAATTTGATAAAATAAGCTAGGCAACTTCAGGTTAGCAGTTCCCCGCTCTCTTGTTTTAATGAAAATTTCTAGGGCTTTTCTTGTGCTTTCAGAAATATTAAGATAGAGCCAAGGAATCCCCTAATTTCTCATCTTCTTTATTATTTTGGGTTTGTTTCTTCATATTGGTTTTCTCTTGCTGTCTATGAGACATCTGTGGCAGTGAACGTGTTATAAAATCATTGGGGAAAGGTTAGTCTTTGATCTGCTAATTTAGTAGAGGTATGAAAAGATGTTTTCTACATGCTTTGCAAACAGTAGGTGTGGGTGGGTGGAAGGGTCATAAATGACAGGGAGAGAAGAGCAGCTCAGAAAGTAGGACAAGAGATGTAGCAAGAGGAAGTAAAACAGTACAGCTGGAAAGAGAATGAAGACTAGACTGATAAAATATTACAAAGGTGGTGAGAAAAGGAGAGAGAAAACTGAAGTTAAACAATGTGTAGTGTATTTTCAGTATGTGGTTACGTCTGCAAAGTCATGGAAATTTTTCTGGGTTTTGTGTCCTATTGTGTCCTATTCCATTGTGAATTGGAACATCTTAGAAGCAAGCAAATGAAAAATTCTGCTTATTTAACAGCATTCTTCCATACTCCTCTCCTTAAAAAAATACATCCAGAACTATGACCACTGTTCAATTTGTGCTGAAGCTGTAAGTTACCAAAGCAAGGAGTATCAGCAGTCCCTTCCCTGATGTCATAAGAAATGTATGATTCTCTTCCCCTCATAATATTTTCTTTAGTTTTGGGATATCATGCAGATATTTTATTAGTAAATATTACCCAATATTAGTAAATATTCTTGACCTCTTTGTTCAGTAGATGTCCCTTTTTTGAGTTGGACTTCATGACCCTTCTGGGTCCCTTCCAACTCAGAATATTCTGTAATTTATGGAGGGAGATTTTGTGATTTTCACAAGGTAGGACAATAAACTAGTTCTGCTGGACTTTCATCAGACCACAGAACAGTGGAGGAGGTAATCTCAAACATTAACTGTTCAGAAATATAGACATCATGTTATTTATTTTCTTAACCTCCCTTAGCTTAGTTCATGCATCGTTCTTACACAATTTTACCATTCATTTTGGTTCCATCTGTCGGCACAAGGGGTTAGTAAATTCTCTGAACCCTTCTTGTTGAACTCTCTCTCCTAATAACACCCTAATTAAAGCTCTATGAAAACAAGTCAGATTCGAGGAAATTCTTGTTTTACTTTTAAGAACTTCTACATGTTTTGCAGGCTTGGTTTTAAACCTTAGATTATCCATATGTTTCACCATGTTCTTGAACAACATCCAGTCTTCAGCTGGTTTGGAGAAGAATTTATAACCCTTTAATTAAGCCCTGATGAGCATTTTCCTGTAATGAAAGCAGGAAAAGAAAAAAGGCTCATCAAGGGAACAGAGTATCCCATCTTTAACAATGCTCTTTACTTTTTAAAAAAGCAGAAAACATTTTATTACATGAAATTGAAAAACCTTTTTGCTCTTTTCTTGTATTTCTGTTACAAGGTATCTATTTCTTTATAATAAGAATGCAATGGTATAAGATTCATTTTGAAAGCTAACTATCCAATGCTGATAAAGAAAGCACGTCCTGACCTATGTGGCAGTGAGTTAGGGTCCACAATCTTATGTTTGGACATTACACATGCATAAATGTGCCTTGTGAGTTCTGGCTAACTATTGTTTAATTTTTACTTTACAATTACTGGTACTGAAAACATACCTCCAGAGTTGCCTTATGCTTTAATGACTTTCAAATACTAATAGCAAACAAAAATTTAAAAATATGACAGCCCATTTAGATTTTATTTAATTGTGGGACAGTGCCTCACTCAGGGTAGAATAAATCACTTGTCAGAAAAAAGTCCTGAGAGACCTTTATATTGCAAAGCACTTTTACATTTGAGACCTCAGATATTTGCCACATGGTCAATGAACTGAGTTTAAGGATGATTTAGTGTTTTTCTAGAAGAGTAGGCTTATCAGTTCATAAATATATGCTACAACAACTTTCTCAACAAGATTCTCCTTATCCAGAAGAAATCCTGAAAGACATTGCACAAAATTGGTAATTATGGTCCTCTTTGTAATTTTCTTTATAAAATATTCTTGTTGAAATTTGCTTTGTTGTACCTTACCTAGATAGTTAAGAAGTGCTTAACTATCAAAGAAAATGCTTAATTTTGTTATGTTATTAATCAATATTTATGCCTCTAGCAACCACTCCTACAGCAAAATAAAACAAAATGTAGAACAGGCAAAAAGGAAAATGAAGCTATAATATCAAAACTGTACACAATGTTGATTCTTTTTTATTTTAACTGTCATAAAAGGTTTTATTTTCAGCACTGATACATAAATTAGCTCTCAAGATGGCAAGATGGCAAAATTGAAGGCAGTTGGTGACAAGAGAGAGTTTTCACTTCATAATTTAATGTGCTTAATTTATCAATAAGTTAAGCTTATTCAGTAGTCCTATACGTTAAAACATTTTAATTAAAGTAAGTTTTCAATTTGCTACTTTATGACTTTGTGCCAGAGCTGATTTAATCTTTGTGGAGGAGACATGAAGCACTTCTCACCTTATAATTTATTAGTAGAGAGAAAAAGAATATTTTACAATCTAAATCTCAATATTAATAGTCAAAGTTACTTCACAAACCAATGTCTTCCAATGATTTTGCATGAAAAATCAGGTAAGATGTCTTTTGCCCAAGCTAGATGTAATCAAAGAAGAAAATGGAAAAAAAATGGCAATGCATGCAGCAGGACAGAGAAGAGAGGAGGCTTGGATGAAGCACTCTTTAATGCTAAATTCAGTATTGGCTTAATGAGGAATTTCTGTGAGTTTCTTTTTCTTTGTTTGTTTTATAAGTTGCAAGAAGTAGCAGGAATTTTTTTTGTTATGATAAAAAATGTTCTAACATCTCTGGAAACGCTTTCAGTAGCACAAATATATTTCTCCTGACTGTTGCTCACTCTTCTAAAAAAAGCCCAGAGTGCTTTGTTTTTACTGAATTGGCCCCATGGTGTTTTACTGCAAGGGTTAAAGAAAAAAGAGAGACATGTTGGCAATCCATGTGGAATAGCCAGCATGAAAATCATTGAAATAGAGAGATTCTGCATAAAAACAAGAGTGAACAATGAAGAGAGGAACTCATGAAGATGCAGAGTCCATGTATCTGTGTGCCCAGAACAATCCTGCTTGAAGGAAAGGGGAATATACACTCAGGTACCCCCTCACCTGTTAGGGCAAAGGCCTTAGATCACAGGACACTTCTTCTTGATTAAATAAACCCTGTCCTCTACAAGGGCAGTCTGAGAAGATACAGGTACAGGTGAGAACTGTTTTCAGCAAATTTCAGGGTCCTGAAGTCTCTTAGAGAATCATACAATAATTAATTTAGAACCATTACCCTTTATCTTGTCACGAGAGGTTATGATAAAAGATTTGTCCCATCTTTCTTACAAGCCCCCTTTAAGTACTGAAAGGCTGCAGTAAATCTTCATGGAGTCTTCTCCTGGCTAAACAACTTCAACTCTCTCAGCCTTTCTTCATAGGAGAGGTGTTCCATCTCTGTGCCATTTTAAAATATTTCCATATATTTAAATATTTTAAATAACTGACTGTATTCAGGCTTCAGATTATTAGTTCTTCTTTTTCCTCTTGTTTCACTTTTTCTTATCCCCTAATCTTCCCTCTCTACTTCTGTGGGTCTACGTTTAAGAAATTGAGCATTATGCCTGCTGCTTCTCTTCATGCTTAAGGGACATCCCAGAGCATTTTTTTTTTAATATATCTAATGCACTGTCTTGCCAGAAGCTCTTTCCTTTAAAATGGGGCATATCATAATCAAAATTACAAATCTGTCTCACCTAAAAGTAAAAGAATAAATTTGATTAATAAAGGACTGGGCTGGTAATGTGTAATAATTATAGCTAATGTGTCACAAGAGGCAATAAATACGGATACTAAGATGTACAACAGCCATTTTCAGCTATGTGAAAGCCACAGAATATATTCCCTCTATCTCTTCTAGTTTGTTTCAGTATGTAAATTTATCCTTTTAAGACTATGCAGCTGTTGTCAAATTAAAAATTTATCTGCAGCCTACCAAGATACAGCAGAATTTTCCAGCAGTAAACTTTGCAGAGGGGAAACAAATAAAATTAATAAAATTAGAATATTCATTGAAAATAATACATCAATCCTCATGAAACTGCAGATGTCTAAAGGATGTACAAGCATACCTACATTCATGGATGCATGCATTTTTGCTTTTGTAAAGGACCAGCTGCTCTCTAGGGTGGTGATGTGCCTTTAGGAAGCTGATCAGAGTCCATTTCTTCTCTCCCTGTTGATTGTGAGAAAAGTATCAAACAAAAAGAACGGGGGTTTCTTCTCGTTATGCATTATTATGAATTTCAAATCTAAAGTTAGAATTGTATCTGAAGTAAATGGGTGAAATCCTTCGAGACTTTTTCACCAGCCTGTAATTTCATTAGAATTCATTAAGTCACTGTAGAGAAAAAGAATAGGAAAAAAAAAAAAAAAGAGCAATCCCAGGGAGGGTTGTTCTTTTCAGCTTTCTTTTTCGTCCTTTGAATTACATACTAGCAAGATTTTTTGAAGATTTTCTGCCTTGTTTTTTATGATGGTTTGCATTGCCATCTCCAATGTACTGCCAGTAAGGTAATATGGTTGCGTCTAAAATTTCGAGCAATATATTCTCAACTTCTGAGGAGATATAAGTGTAGCCTTGTATCTTATCTCTGCACTCTATTTAATGTGTTTTATTTCTGTTAGAAATTATGGATTTATATGTCTTTAAAACACAGAAGGAGTTTCATGTATTAAATTTTGCTACAGTATCAAAATTAAATCCTTCTCTGGATCTTGGCATGCTAAAGTACTAACATTTAGCTGCAAAAATTTAGTAGCTTGACTAGTTCAGAGTTTTGGGGTGGTTTATTTTCTTCTTACTGCAGTGCTGTTATGTTCATACAACGCTGAAATTTGAAGAAGCTCTGTGTAATCTCAACATTAATATTTTCTGTGTTCTATTTTTTGCTTGTGTATTGAATTTTAATTCCCCTGGGACACTAGACTGCTGACTGAGTCACAGTACTACTAGTGATTAACACTTGGACTGTGTGATATGTAAGTAGCTCAAACCCTCTGTAATACTCCATCTTCTAGAAAGAGGAAAATCTGGAAATAAGTAGTCAGTGAGTCTTTTGACAAAGTCCATGTTGTCTTCAGATTTAAGGAAATTTTTCATGTGCTACCATACATGAATTTTTTGAATGGTGAGTTAATTGAAATTCAGGATGTTAAGGGGCAAGGGACTTGATTTCACTAGTCTGGCATTGTACTAATCCGTCTGGTTTTTTGTTTAACTTCCATTAATTTCTTAAGAAAACATGGCAAGATATCTGACAGATTTAAAAGGCTTACTGAGGAAAAAGGGTGGGTTTGATTGTTTGGTTTAGGAAGACGTTTGAGTTTGGCAAATACTTAGCTCAATTCTCATACACCTCAGTATGCCCCTTCCTTGAATCGAAGTCATGTTATTTATTGTGGAATGTAAGAGCTCCAGAGAGTGTTGCTCCATTAACGGAGTCAAGCAATGAAATTGTGCAAATTTCTGCAATGACACATCTATGGGACAGACATAAATTTTGTTTTGCCATTCTGGAAATATTGGGCTATCCATGATCAATATGATTTTTGGTATAAGCTGTAGAAGATGTAAACTGTCCTACCATTAATCACAGCACACCAGGAAAAAAAAAAAAAAAAAGGAAGGAAACAAAACCCCAAACCACCAGTTTTTTGGAACTATGAATCTTTAAGAAACATTTATTTGGAAACTACCTGCCTCTGTTATTCCTCCAGGAAGTATGGAGGCTCTGTTGTGCATCTAGGATGAACCACCATGATGTTTGGCTTAGTCAGTATCCTAGAACTGATTAAAAATTATTAGAGATTGGCAGAAGGTAACAGACTGACACAGGAAAGCCTAAGTCAGGTAGAAGGCATGACAGCTTTTTTCCTCCTCTTCCCTAAGGAAAAATGGAATATTTTTTACAAAAAATATTTTGAAGAGTTTTTTTTAATCACAAAGCCATTTCACGAGTCATTGTATGATTAACATTATTTATAACATCATCTTACATGAGAAGTCAGCAGTGAGACACTCTTGTCTTTTATTTTTATATAGGCAATATGTATAAACAATTGATTCTATGTCCTCTTCTGAAAGTGCAGAAAGTATTATGGCCTTTAACATCCCAGATAACACAAAACCAGTAGTGAAGCCCAGGGAGACTGTCTGCCACCTCTGTGGAAATTTATTGCAAAACAGCAAAAATACTTTGACAAAGCTCTTTACTGCCTGTAAGTGCTGATTTCACATTCTCAGTGTGCTTCACAGAATTTTGTCACAGAATCACAAAAAAATATAGAAATATTTTGTCATTGCCATGTAAGATTTGAAGTGAGAGACTACAGAGTATGACATTTGTAATTAATTACAGGTCTAGGTCTCCTTTGGCATTCTCAACAGCTTATTTTTCAGACTTTATGGAGGATAGCAATTAACTTTTCAAATAGGGCCACTCATGAGGATCCCAACATCTAAAATTAAACCTCTAAGTTAAAAAATCTTGCCTAAAAACCTGACTTTCCTTTGCTGCTACAAATGTTAATAATAAACCTCAGGGCCTTAAGACCTCTTCTCATTTACACTTTCTGTTCTCCTCTGTGGATAGTTTGTTCTGGATGAATCCTCTTGTGTTATCAAGGCTATATCTGCTGCATTCCTTTATTATAACAGACTGCACTGCAACTTCAGTAATTGCAAGAGGCAGCTAGGCAGTAGCATTTAAAATGCCATGTGTGGAAGCACAGCTGCCTGACATTGTTCTACCTATTGTCTTGTTACAACTTTATGGCTGCAGTTTTTCTAGAATTAGGGACATATTTCTTGGTGAAGTTGTTTCTTAATGTTTCTTTGGTTTGGGTTGGGTTGTGGTGTCTTTAGTGTTTGACTAATACTTTTATCATATGCTGCCCTAATGACATTTCTGTAGGAAACAAGTGTTTGTATCATGTGAGTGGCCTTTCTGATCCTGAACTAATTAGTTTTTCTGTATTTTAAACAGAAAAAAAATTTAGCTTAGTACTGCAGGTGTTTTTATCTATGAAAATGTGATTGCTCTAAAGGGCATTCATCCTATAAATAAATAGCAGAAATAGTCAAATTACTTATATACAGTAGTACTGTTATGTACAGCAGTCGGTTGAGGAAGTGAAAATTATCTGAAATAAATTGAAACACTGGAATCTCCTTTTCTTAAAAATGCAAATATCATGCTTAAAATGTATCTCATAAAAGATTTTTTCTATTCTGTGTCTATGATACATGTAATTGTAAATGTAGTGAAAATAAGAAGAGACTCAAGTTCTGAAAGGGCTTAAACTCTTCTTCATTACTTCTAAAGCTGTAATTCCAGTAGTGTATGTGGGTTCATTTATTGTGTATGGGTTTGAACAACCATGAAATCTATCATAGTTAGCCTGAGCTGGAATAGTTAAGAGGTGCCACTCTTCAGCAATGACAGCATAAGATGCAATACATAGGTTTCTAAATTGGCAAGTTTCCTTTTCTAAACACAAAAAAAAGCCTGGGATTAAGGTAGAATTATGGCATATGACAAGTATGGAATGCCTTGAAAAATGCTGAATTTTTCTAAGAATAAATATTTTTTACTTACCTGTTTTTCTTTGTCATAAATTAAAAAAAAAAAAAGAAAAAGAAAAAAAAGAAAAAAAAAAAGGGGAAATTGGCACAGTCATTAGAATTGCCACCAAATGAATTTGGATTATTTGTAAATATATTTTTTTCTTAGTTTCAAGAGAATATTCAGGGACTATGTATTTTTCACCATGCAAAACTCTTTAACTTGGTTCTTCAATGTTTAGACAACATCATCACTGAGAATGTGGGTGAACAGGCTTTATTTTGAGAAGAATCAGGTTTTTAATTCTATTAGGGCTTTTTTTAATTGAAAAGCTGCTGAAGTTGATTTTTAAAGTCTCCTCTCTTTTTATTTTCTTTTTTTTTTTTTTTTCCCAAGCTTGAATTAGATGTGTTTAGCTGAGTACACTGCAGAGGTAAGGTGGATTGCAAGACACCCCCTCACAGTCTGGTCACATACTGCTGCACAGCTCTTCTTTCAGATAGTTCTGCTTATAGTACACTGCTGGTTTTCCCCATAGTGAATTTTTCTGCCATTAAAGTGTCAAAAGTATCCGAAGGAAAAAGAATAAATCCTTGAGAATTACCATGTTTGGGTTATGTTCAGCTCTTAAGAAAGAAGGGCTTTTACTTGTGCTTCTTCACCAAAAATTTGAGATCATTATTTATTTACCATTAAATTCTGAGAGATATCAAGTACCCTAATCCTGAGACATTAAAGTCCATTTGCCCAAGTGATCACTGAAGTCAGATGGATCATCTATATATCTGAACTTTAGTATTTAGAAGAACTCCCTGTATTTGTCTCCAGATATGAACACTCTGAGGTATCATTTTTGTCTGTGAACATCTATATGAACCCTTCAACCCTTCCCGTGTAGGAAACATATTGCTATTTTTTATTATATGTACTCCTTTTCAAAGATTTCATTAAAACATACGTAGTGGTGAAAGTCTCTGTTTTCTTGACAAAAGAGAACTCAGTAATTTTGACTGTTATTTAAAATACTACATACAATAATATTCTTTCTTATTGAAGGAAAAATTACCACAAAAAAAGTGTGTTTAAATCTTGGGATTAATTATTTGCCTTTTTTTTTTCCTTCCTTTTTTTGCTGGGTTTTCTCAAATATGAATAAAATTTCCACTTATGATTCATAAAAAATGTTTTTCATGGATATCTCATAAATTTATGATGAGTTATTTCTAATAATAACTGCATAGCAGCACATCTGTGATTTCTCCATCTTTCTAAGCTGCCATGATATTTGGTATTTTGAAGCAAGCTTTAGTCTGAGCATTGTCATGTCTCTGTGTTGGTTCATAAAAATGGAATTTATGGTTAATATATAGAACTGTTAAGCTGTGTCTGCAACAGCAGCATGCTTGGTGGGCCACAAAAATGATTTATAATACAGTATAATTATTTTGGTTTTATAGACAAATATAAATGAATGACATGAAAAGCAGGCCATCGTCAGATTCTCACAGTCAAAAGAATTTCTGAAATAGTATATTTCAGGATACCTTCTGGCCTTCTGTTCTGTGAAAGCCTGAGTGATAAAACATCATTTTCCCTGTGGGATTTGCATGCTGAGTACCTTTAAGTTTGACGAGCTTTGTTGTTAATTTCTTGAGTCTGGGGTGTAGAGATGATACATGATCAGTATAGTTTTATGGACAGATGAAATTCAAGTCTTTCTGAAAAAATGTAAATCTAGAATTTTGCAGATCTAGTCAGCTTTTCTTCGTGGAGGAATAGTGCCAACAGATTCGTTTTTAATTCCAAAGATACATGAACAAAGACTTTCCATTTACACCACTATTCTGTGTCAGTGCCAGTTAACCTTATTCAATGCATGAAGAAGGATGTGGCTTTACAGAAGCTGGTTTTGTCGAGGTTTGGGCTTGCTGCTCTCCCACATTTATATTGGGCATGGTTGTGGTTTATGAGCGAATGTAGTAAGTAGATTATTTATTCTGGTGTATTGCTTTTCATTCCAGCTTTTCTATTTCATGCATAATTTTTTGTAAATTATTCCATTTAATTATTATTGTAAATGGATGAATGGTCTTAGGAACCATAAAGCGAAAGTTTAATTTAATTCAGTTGAATTTATATAATGTTACCTGTCTGAGATGAAATTTCAAATAACATAGAGAACAAAGAAATGAGACCATGGTAGAAAAAGACACTTGCAAACTAAACAAAAAGAACAAAAAATAATTCTAATTAATTTTGAGGGAAAATAATTGAAGAGATCAGTGTTTTTCTGCCTGCAGATGGCTGGATTTGGATGATATGGTAAGACTGGCAGAGAACTAAGAGAGTGAGCAAACACCAACCAAGAAAAGAGGTATCAGCAGAAATGGTAACAAAAAGAACAGCGCAAAATCATATTGCTATGTAATGACCAGGTGATAATTGTCTGTCTGTCTCTGTTGTGACTGTACTTCTTTCAAGCCTTTTTTGCCCTGTCTTCCCTTGCTTATTGCTTTCTAACTGTTACCAGTCAGTCTGAAAGTTATAACTTCTTCTTAAATAGCCACTTCCATTTCTGAGGCTTCAGGCAACCCGAGGCCTTGTTAATACAGGAAGGGGTAGTCAGCCAAGCTCAGTGCTCAGCTTTGCAAACAGTCCAGGGACCAAAGGGAGGGTTAGTTCATTAGAAGACAGTAAAATGATAAGTATGTCCAATCTAGCCACTGGCTTGTGGGAGTCAAGATGAAGCATGAAAATGAAGGCATATTTCTTTTTAACTAATGAGTGCAGATGTCTGTGTTTCATCAAACCTACAGAAGCAGCAGAAGTCAATTGGGAAAGCTTACCTATTAATAATTTAAAAATACAGTAACAAAATAGTGATAAGGGCATCGCTTCAACGAGGCGCAGAGAATAAGGTCCCAGTGTAGTCACGGTAAATCAGGTAAAATAAAAGAGTTGGTCTCACTTTTGTTCTCTCCTTGATGACACAATGGTAACACTAGTTTCTTTTGCTGGTAATTTAAATGATGGACCGATTAAACCTACCTAGTGAGACAATCCACTTCTTTGTCTTCTATTATGAAACACATAATAGACAGACATGTGGAGAGGAGACATCAGGCTTTCTCAATGTAGCCCTTGAACTACTATGGGCCATGACTGCAATATCTTTTTAGAAAGGGCATTTTTAACTGGAAGTCTTCTCAGTTCAGGCATCGTGTTTTCATGTGACCTTGTCTCTGAATTCCAATTGTGAAACAAGTTAATATTCAGTTAGCATATTGATTATATATATGTTTTCATATGAAAAATAAAAAACTGTGGCGCCTAGCAACATATATTTTCAGAAGTGTTTAGTAGTATTCTTCACTGTCATCAGCTGTTTTAATTACATTACATTAACATTGCTTCAAGGAGGCAAATGCAGACGTAGTAATATACACCTCATGAGATTCAAACATGCATGCACATATTTATTTTCTGCTTGTTGTCTCTTCATATCTTTCGTTTATAATTTAAATTTTGATACAGAACTCCATAAATAATACAACACTTAAGATGAATGTTTATAAACACACATATATATTTATAAAAAAACATTTAATTTAAGCATGTGATATGAAAGGCTATGACGGTCAAATATCTCCCATTCAACACATAAATGTTTAAGGATTCCTTATTTTGTATCAGCAAACTCCTGACATTGAAACTAGAAAGAAGGAAAGTCTCCCTTTAATAACTATTTGTTCTATTCCTTCATGCAGCCTAGGTTTAATTTTTGCACATAACTTACTTTGCACTTCAGCCTAATGGGGCTGCTTGGGTTTTTCCTTACAGTTATTAATAGGTTGTTTTTCTTTGTGTGACCTTATATGTGTAGCAAGCAGGATGTAGTTGTTTCAATTATCTTTTTTCAATATGCTGCTGTAGTAAAGGTTTTTTGTTAGAGTTAACAAAAATGTTCACAGCACCGATGCCTGCACGAGGTCTTCATTTTGATGATTTTTCCTAAGTAACTCAAGACCTAAATAAAATAAGATTGAAAAAAATAGCTATACTAATCCAGTTTGTTTTAATTACTTTAAATTACGTAAAAACCTGTGATAAAAATGTTTCTTGTCAAGTTTTCTCGAGTGCCAGAACACTGAACACTGACTGAGCACAAATCCTATGAGGAGTAGCTGAGGGAGACAGGGTTGTTTAGCCTGAGGAAGAGGAGACTCACGGGAGACCTTCCCATTCTCAAGAAGTCCCTGAAAGGAGGTTGTAGCCAGGTGGGAGGTGGTCTCTTCTCCCAAGTAACAAGAGGTAGGACAAGAGGCAGTGGTTTCAAGTTGTATCAGGGCAGGTTTAGATTGGATATTAGGAAATATTTCCTCACCAAAACTTGCCAAGCATTGGAAGCTACCAGGCAGTGACCCAGGAAGTGGCGGAGTCACCATCCCTGGATGTATTTAAAACACTCATACATGTGTCTTAAAGAGATAGATCAGTGGTGGATTAGCAAAACTAGATTAACGGGTGGACTTGTTCATCTTGGAGGCCTTTTCCAACCTAAATGATACCATGATTCTACACTTTTCTACATGAAACATTTTATTTTATTTCACTAATGTTGGTATTAATCTTTGGCTCTTCTTTCAAATACTATAATATTAGTAGATTTTCAAGGATTACTGTAATCTGGGAATTTGTGGTCCTTCAAAGCAGGCCAGAATTTCAGAAGCAAACTCTATCAGAATCTTACCGAAGCGAGTAAAACCTATGCTAAAATGTTGCAAGAATTTTAGGGCATTCTTGTAGAAGAAACTAACAGTGCAAGTTTTCCTGATATTTTTTCTTTCTAAATCTGTGAATTTCACACTGGTCATATGGCAATTCTATAGGGTCTTGTTTGGTTTTGAATGTAGTCTTCTGGTTCTCCTGCATTTCAGAGCTCTCCCTCTGTATCAGAAACACAGATGCAAAACTCGCTGTGACATGTTTGACAACTCTTTTATACTCTTTTCCCTTGAATTATGGAATGACCTAAACAAAAATAATAGTTGTAAAAAAACATATATTTTTGTTCCTGACTTTGGAATTGTTACATTAAGAAGATGTCAAAAAGTTGAAAAGTGCTGTCTGTCAACACTGGCACATATTTTCAAGTGATACATACCAGCTTATGGAAAGTGTAGGTTGTGACAGTTCAGTGTTGTTTTTCGTATCTGTGAAAAATATCAGCTTTCTAACTCTAAAACTTCAAGGTGGGTTTTTTGGGGTTTTTTTTGTTCATTTGTTTTTTGCTTTTTTTTTCGGTGAGTTGGTTTGGTTTGGGTTTCTTTGGCGGGTGGGAAGAGAGAAAAAGAGGGGGTGGAAGTTAGATTTCCAAGGTCTGAAAGAAGATATATGTCTTGAGAATAAGTTCATGTAATAATGTTTCCATCATATATTTACAATTAAGAAATATTCTTTCATCCTTCTGTTATGTCCTTGACTACCGTGCCTTTCCAAGGTATATAATAATATATAATATCATATAATATCATATCATATCATATCATATCATATCATATCATATCATATTATATTATATTATATAATTTAACATAACATATGCAATACAATCTAATACTACATAATATAATATAATATTATATAATATTAGTATATATATTGACACATATATATTTAATACATATGTAATATATAAACACATATATAATCCATATATACATAAATACATATAAATACATACATTCATACATATATATACTACATGTATATGTAACATATATATGTATGTAGTGTGAATTACCTATATCCCATAGCACTTTAACTATATTGGTAATCCAGCTAACCACAGGTATTGAGCAATAACAGCTTTCAAGCATTACAGATAGATAACAATTAGAAAGATGAGACAAAAACTTAGATTCAGTGGTAGAATCATACATGTACGCATTAATCCTCCCAGTATGAATATAATATCATTTTTGGTGGCTAAACAAAACAAAACCAAAGTAAAACAAAACAAAAAAGCAGTAAAAAGATAGGTAAGACTTGACCTCACTCAGTTTAAATGGTGATATAACAGACTAACACACTTTTCAAAGAGGAATAAGGGAAATATCAGAAAAATTTGGGGAAATGTTATGTTATATTAGCTAAATTTGAGTTAATTGAGTAATTTTATCTCTGGATTTTTTTATATGCTACTAATTTGAAGCTTTGGATTTAATAGTAACTTGGAAAAATTGGTGTGGCTTTTAAAAATTTTCTCTGAACTAGTGATCACCTTGGTAGGTAGAAGGATTCTTTTGAAAGCAGATGGAATATAACTGAAAACTTGACTTATGTTTTTATTTATTTTGTTTTCTTTTCTACTTCATAGCCTCTGATATTTAACACAGTGAAAAAATAGGAACAGTAAGCAATGAAAATATGATCTTGAAAAGTCTGTCTATAGGACAAAACCCCTGGATTTTAGTATTTGACACTTCTCTTGTTTTGTTTCTTTTCCAAGTACTTGCTGCCTCACAGGTTTTTGTATAGGCAAGACTAATTTCAGAGTCTCAGAACAATCTGTGGAAGTATTCCTTGGGAATGAAAGATGATTTTATCAGTTAGATTGAAGATGGTTATGCAATTCTGAATATGAACTGAAGGAAGAAAAAATTACAATTAGAAATTTCCACAAGTAATATGTAAAATTGCAGCGGGAGAAAAAAAAGAAAGGTAGAAATAGACCTGACATAGGAAGATACTAGCATAGAAGACACTTCAAAACTTTAGCTGAAGTTTTTCCTCTGCATGTTTTGGTCGTTATTTCATTATTCATGCTTTCATACTTAATTTTAATTGGTCTGTAATTTTCGATTTGGGACAGGCTGAGATATCCCTGAAGAGCTTTAGACACTACTAGACAGCTTTGTACGATCAGAAGTCTATTAAATAAAAAAACCTGTTGTTCTGTATTTATTTGATTATTAATGAAGCCATGGAACCATCACCCATAACTAAAGTCACACCTGTAAATAGTCTTTCTCATGTTTAAGTGTCCTCATGTTCAGTATAATATTGTAGGATTGTATACATGTAATGCACTATTCTGAAGACAGGTAGGTTTAATCATGCTTTTGAAGTGTTTTAAAATCTTCATTTTAATAAAATACAACAAACAGTTCAGCTTTTCACTTCACTGGTACATTTTTTTGTTCACAAAAATTGATTGGTAATATTAAAGTACATTCACAAATTAAGGCTGAACCTTGGCAGAAAGATTTCTTGATAAGTCATTCATATTTTCTAAAAAATTCTAGGAAATGGCATTAATGATCAGATTTAGCCAAAGGTAGGATAATGTAGTTCTACCATAAGAATGTTTACTATTTTTTGTTTATATTTGACTCAGTGTCATTGTCAGCATTTAATCAATGTTTACATTTATCAGAATGGTTGCTTTCTAAAGCACTGTGAAATACACATGCATCTCTAACTTTTTTTAATCTGTCAGAATCAAAAATGGTTTTTTATTCAAAAATTGTGATCATGTGCAACAGACAAAAAGATTCCTAATATAGTGTCTTCTCATTAAGGAATAGTAAATCTTACCTCCCATCTACTGTTCATTTCTAGTGGGACAAGAGAAAAAGAGCATTTTTATTGCCATTAAAAATACCTTTTTTTTTTTTTTTTTTTTTTAATTTTAGAACATCTTTAAAATTAATGCTACTGATTTTGGCTTTCTTTGTCTCTGATTGGTAGGAAGAAGGCTAAGCTCTTTTTGGCTTTATAAGGCAGATTTACAGAGGATACTCCGTTTATATATTAGAAAAAAGATTTTTCACCTTCAGGGTGGTCAGGCACTGGAATAGGTTGCCCAGGCAGGTGATGGAGTCCTCATCCCTGGAGGTGTTTAAGAGGCACCTGGATCTGGCACAGGGTGATGTGGTTGAGTGGTTTAGGGGTTACAGTGGCAGTGCTGGGTGGATGGTTGGACTGGGTGACCTTAAAGGTCTCTTCCAACCTTCACAATTCTGTGATTCTACGATTTTCTTGGCAACACAATGTATGCTAGTAAAAGCATATCCAGATGACTTAGAGGGCATAGTAATGAGACATATAAACCTCAGTAATCGAAACAGGGTGTTCATTTTTTATCTCTGAGGGGAGTAAATGTAAGTCAGCAACATTGGTAGGAGTACCCCACCCATAAAGTTTGCAAGCTACAGAAAACTGTCATAACAGTAGTCAGCATCACACAGTATTTCCTGCTGTGTGTGGTGGGAAACAAGCTGTAAAGTTGTAGGGATGCAGGTTTTCTTTCTCCTAGTTATGTTATAAAGCTATGGTGGAACAGCAGTGGAAACCTGGCAGCCTCCCTGGCATTAAAATACCTGGAAATTATGGCATCACATGAGATAACACTAATTATGTTTAAATTTAAAATTTTATGCACAGATTGCCTATACTTTTTCCTAATTTCCTCCCTAAATTCAATGATTTGACTACTTTAGTATTCACTCTTCTATTGTCACCTGCACATAAATTGGAGGAATACATGGATTCAGAGAATTTTCTGCTGCAACATTCTGTCTTGATAACTTTATCGGTCAAGTAGGTTGAGGTGTGAAAAGAAGCCTGATTCCATGAAGAAAGCTCACAGCAGCCAGTGCAAGCTGGTTTGCTGCTTTAAATCTTAAAGGGCACTGCCTGTCATGAACAAAGACCTTTATTCATGTCTTTTGTCTAAATGACAAAGGAAAACAAATTTCAAGTGTGGTGTTATCACTGTCAAATGGAATTCCTGTACTCCTTCCAGAGCATGCACATTTTGGTCTGAAGCTGGATTATGATACGTTATGCAGGTTTTCTGGCAGGTGTGGAGTAGGCAGATCATTCCAAGATGCTTACAGATGCTTGGAAAACAGATGTTTTTCCACACACATCTGTGTTGACATATTTCAGTCACCTTGAATGCTGGTTTTTCTTTAAGTATCACTTCCAATATCTACCAGCAGATGCCCAATCCATGAGTATATCTGATCACTTTCTGAGAGAACTGCATGAAAAACACATACTTTAGCTATCCTGAATATATGAAATAAGACTTAAATTTTTTCAGGCTGTGAATCCTAGTGGAATTTCAGCCCTAAATGCTGACTCAAGTAGCTAATTTAGCAGCAGATTAGCTTTATGCATGCAAATGTTCCCATTAACATCTGCAGGCTTGATTGCAGGTTTACATTTAAACAAATATGAGCACTTTTATGCATCAAAGACCAATAGACATTATTTATGTCTCAAACTTTGCAATTAGTAGTAGCTATTATTTCAGTGTATTCTCATTGCCCCCCAGGTATAGCCTGGAAAGATATATTTGAAAGTTGATGTATTTCTAAAATATTCCATAAATTTGTAGCTATGACACACTTTCCTCCTCTCTATACACTGAATTTGATAGCCTGTTGAAAATTACAATACAAAAAGAGATTTAATCAAAAGTGATTTTAGCATTTCAAAGTAAGACAAAGAGAAAGGAAAAGAATGAGTCGTGGTAATACTTGAAATGTCAAATTTTGCTTCTATCCTCCTTACCAAAATAAGAGTCATGACATGTACTTTTTTGAATGCAGCCTCTACATATGTAGGCTCTGTGAACAGATGTACATAAATCTCCTTTATCCTAGCTTCCCTTTAGCCTGCTCTGAAACAGACTTAAGAAACCTGAGACTGGTAAACTAACTTGGAAGATAGATGGCTTCTGTGCTAATGCTGAAAATGCATATATATTGTTTTAAAGAATTGAAATAATATTCATTATTTTGCATATAAGTTACCTCCAGTTTCTGTCAACACTAATCACTGCAATCCTTTGAATCATGCAGACCGTATTTGAAGTACAGCCTGGACTCAGACTATTCTACTAGAATTTTTGTCTCTCACCTTTTCCACAGAAGAAGCTGAATTACACTTCTAAGTCACATATAGAAGCAGAGGTGACAGCAAGAGGAGCTAAAAAATCCAACCAAAACCAACGAATCAAATAAAAACCCTACCAAAAACACAAAAAAGCATTGCAAGAATCTCCTGAATTTAAGATATCTAAAACAGTTGGTCTAAGGTTTTAATTTTTTCAGGTGTCTTGGGTCAATCAAGGATCTACTTTTCATATTCCAGCATTTCCATATCAGTAAAATTAATGAAAAATCCATGAAATGTTTGCTGTGTTCATATCTGCCTTCTAAGTAACACTGGTAAATATATGGCCCATACTTTCATTTTTGCTTCTTCATTTTCTTTTCCATGAGTCTTTTCCTGTGCTTAGGTGTGTCTGTTAACTTGTCCTTCCTTCCACTGTTACCTATTGTTTTTATAGTATGCTTGGGACAACTCTAATTTGTAATCCTGGCTAGAGCAGGACCTAATCAGCACCATAAAAGAGGGAGATGATTTAATGCAAACGAGCAGCCTTCTGAAGTCTGCCATTTTTGGTCACTCTTTTCAGCATTCTTTACCCCTAAGAGTCTAGAAGTTGTGCTTGCCTTTAGTGCCACATAGAAAATTATACATAAAATGTGTTAATCACAGTGTATTTATTTTGGACTCTTTCACTGAATTGCATAAATCACATATTTGGTACACTTATGATCTGTACTAGACTGAAATATTACCGCAACCATGCTTCCTCTCTTAAAAAAAAAAAAAAATCAGAAGAAATCTGGAGAAATGTTTTGTTTATTTTTCAGTAGATTTCAGAATTCAGTGGAATTTACTATTTATTATTTACTTTAAAACAGCAAGGAAAGATCCATTTCCACATCTGGTCACAAGAAAAGAAAGCACAAACAGATCTAGTTTGTAGCTAGGATTCAGTCCACAGTCTTTTTGAAAATATTTGTTATTTAACTCATTGTCTCATATAATGCAGCCTCTATTACAAGAATAATAGAATATTTTCAGTATACGAGAGGTAAATTATCCACTGGCAAATGTTGAAATGGTGGTGTTCTTTGTTACTCTACGTGTCTGACTTGAGAAGTCTTCTATGGAATAAACGAATAGGAATATCCGGTCATAGCCAGAAGAGGGTCACGATGGGAATATCCTGCATAAAAAAACTAATTTCTTTTAACGACAAGGCCAGCCATCTAGTTGACTGAGGGAAGCCAGTGTATGAGGTGGCTTTTGACTTTAGCAAATATTTTGGCACTCTTTTGCACCGTATCTTTCTGGACAAAATGTCCATCACTCCGCTGGACAAGTCCATGCTCCATTGGGTCAGCGATTGGCTGATGGGTCAGGCTCCAAGAGTTACAGTAAACTGAGCTACATCAGGCTGGTGGTCAGTCACCGAAAGGGTTCCCCAGGGATAAATTTTAGAACCACTGCTTTTTAACTCTATTATAAATACTGTGGATGCAGGAACTGAGTGCGCCTCAAGTAAGTTTACCATGAGTTCCCTCAAACTAATTATATTGTAAAGTCTCAACGACAAAAGAAATATAACTTCAAAAGCAATGTACAAAGTTGAAACCATATGCTCTCAAATCTAATGAGAGACCATGCCTGGTAACCTTCGCATGTGTTTAGTCCAACTTCAGTTAGACTACCATTAGTCTAAAGATAGTCAGCCATAATAAAAAGGTGGCAGAATACACTGGTTCAAGGGAATCTCCCAGGAAGAAGGAATTTACAGTAAGGGTTTTGGGTATGGTAAAAACTTAAGTTTAGACAATGTAATGGCAGACAGAAAGCAAGTGCTGTTTTGATTTCTGTGGTCATTGTTTGCATGCAGCAGATAAATATCTAAAATGCCTAGAATTACTACAGTAAACAGTACAGTACAGTACAGTAATCTACACTTTTATTTAAATGGTATCTTTTGAAGCACAGTGCTTTCTCTAGCCAATGTGTTTTATTAAAAACATGTATGAATCTAGAGTGTGTCAAAAATATATTGCCACAGGGCTAGCATATCAAACTATGTCAGTCACATTGACCTCCTATCTCTATTGAAGCTGATATTATTTTTATTCAGTTGAGATAATAAAGGCATAACATGGAAAATAGTTGCTACTGATACCAAGAGTACCCCTGCTACCAACCCCATTTACTCTCTTACCAGACAGCACTGTCATGAGATTTAAATGTATTTCCAGCCAGAGTGCATAGCTAAACACAGACTGCAGGTTATTCATGACCTTGCCTACTTCCCAACACCAGTTTGTACTGATAGTAAAGGCTGATGATATAACAAGAGGTGTTTGTAAACTGCAAACTTAGGATAACATGGTGGATGTAACTTAGGATAACACGGTGGTCCAGTGTGATCAGACATATCTAGGTTCTTAAACGATATACCTTAGGCATTTCCAGAATTCTTTAATTCTATATACAACCTTTCCAATCTCATGTCACATTACTATCACCAAAAATGGAGGTACATATTTCTCGACTATTAATACACTGAATTACATTTTAGCTATGTAGAATGCAACAACATAAAAGTAATCCAGTGTAAATTCCTCCATTTTGCCCTCTCTGGATAATATTCAACATAAATTTGCATTGTTTATTGGTTTGTTTAGAATTTTGTTGCTGTTGTTGAAGACACGAAAAGAAATTGCTAATAGAGAAGGTATGAATTTGGGGCTGGACATCTATATGTCCTTGTGTAATGACATGTAATATTCAAAAGTAGCATCCTTAGAATAGAAATGGTGAAGATAGAATGGGAAAGTGACGACAAAAAGGAAAGGAGAAAAGCATCTAAAAAAGCAAAATAGCATAAAAAATAAAATAGACTTTTTTTAGCATAATTCATAGGTGCCTCAATAAATATAATTTCTGGAAATTAGATGGAAAAATTGCATCATTTCTGAGCCCTTTCCAATCAAGCTAAAAATCTTAAAATCAATTCTTACATTATTCAATAAACAATCTATCTTAAAACTTCCTGGCAAACATAGTGTACACAACTTATTTGCTGCATTCTGATAACAAGAACTGACTTCTCTTACAGAATTGAAAAAATAGAAATGTTTTGAATAGCTTTTTAAGGTGTCCTTTAGCATTAAAAACATTACCTGATTTGAGGTGTGGTCCAGTATATAACTCATTATTAAAACACAAAAAATGCATTTTTCTAAAAATAATATAGATCAAATTACTTTTACTGGTAAGAGATGTATCCACATTTCTGAGTGTTTTAAAAAAATGATGTACTTGTAAAGTTCTCAGTTTTAATCTTTTAGCTGTGCTACAACCACAAATCCAAATCTCAGAATTAGCTAAATGAAAAATATATGGTATATGCCTTATTTTTGAAGGCAGTAATACGTCATCTTTCTATATATTTTATATCAACAAACTTCTAATGTGCTTTTGTAATACAGAAAAGAAGTATGGGTATATCTAGAATAACATATGTTTGAGTCATTTTGATCATAAGATAAGGTATAAAGCTATTCAGTAATATTTCTCCATGCTGTGAAACAATCTAATTGAATATTTTACATTTATTTTCTGTACGAGGTTTTGGTGTTTAAGAAAGATAGCCTTGTCTAGATAAATATATTTGTGATACTTCAGTGTTTCCGCAATCCAACAAAAGACTAATTTTCAGATCCTGCAAGAGAAAATTATAGTCTGTGGTTAAAAAGGCAAAATATTGCCCTTTTTTTTTTCCAAATAAAATTAATTATTGAGTTTAGAACTTGGTGATAGAAATAAATTTGATATCTCTTCCTTCCTTGCCTGGCAAGGCTGTGAAACTTGTATACCTGGAGATCTTCAAAACCTATATGGTCAAGGTTTTGAGCAAGCTGATCTAATTTGAAATTTTTAAGAAGGATATTGAAACAATTACATCCTGAGATCTCCTCAGCATAAATTTCTCTGTGAAAATATCTTTATCTTTTGTCCTCTTTTCTTGTCCATCCCTGACAGACATCAATACAACATTGGTAAATTCTGCCACACTTAAACCAGTAAACAAATAAATGTTTTTTCCCTACAATAATATAATAGAAAATGTGGTTTACTGGATAATATGATTCAGAAAATAACGGAGTATAGTGGAGAGAAGGTATAAAAAAAATCCAGAAACAGTCTCTATATTTACATGAAGGCCAAAATTCACTTGTTTTTGAGATTCCAGTTGGATGTAAACCAGTATCTTGAAAGTGAAATATTGGAACGGTATGGATTTAAGATGATGGCCACATTTATAAAGCAAAAAAGGAAGGAGATGTTTTGTGAGGATGAAATACACAGACCCAGATTGGCAGGGAATCTGAATCGTTTATTCAAAGAAACAAGCTGCTTTTATATGCTTTTTCAAGGCATCTCATTAGGTGACCTATTCCATGTCACCACGTCAGTGGCACGCATTCTCGGTGTCCTTCCGTGGGGTGATCGTGCGCTGTTCAGGGGTTTGGCAGCTTCCAGTGGGCTCCTCTCCGCAGGGCTCTGCTGCGTGACGTTTCCTTCCCCCGGGTCTTGGGCAGACAAGCTTCCGTGCATCACGTGCTTCTTTGTTCTGCCGTGTGCTCCTTTGTTCTGCCATGTGCTCCTGCAGGCGTGTTCCACAGCCCGCAGATCCCATCTCTTCGCACAACGTTTCATGTCTCTGAATGTGCTAACATCTCCTTCAAAAATGTAATGGAAGAAAAATAATATTATCCGCCCTGTTGATATATCGCACACAGGGATGAGAGTATGCTTTCACCAAATCACATAAACACTGAGTTTGGTAAAATCTCTTGACATTATCTAGTCCAAATCCTCTGCTCAAAGCACAGTCAGCTGGAGCAAGTTTCTCAACAGGGTGTCCTATCAAGTCCTGCATATCTCCAGAGGTGGAGACAACACAACCTCTCTGGGAAGACATTTTCTGCCTCCAAACACCCTCACAGTAGAAAATTTTTTTTTTCTTGTTTAGAGATGAAAATATCATGAGTTTTTAGTTGTGCCTATTATCTCTTGTCCTATCAATTCACACCACTCTTTGAGTCTGGTTTGCCCTTCAGTCTCCCCATCAGGTATTTATACTCCAATAAGATGCTGCTGGTACTTCTCTTCTACAGGATGAACATTTGCAGGTCTCAGTCTCTTCTTATTTGAGAAATGCTCCAGCACTTTTATTGTCTTTGTGGCCTTCCACTGGATTCACTCTAGTAAATCCACATTTTTCTTTTATTGGGAAGTCCAGAGCTGGACTCAGGATTTAGCAGAGAGAAAGACTCACCTCCCTCAACCTGCTGGCAAACCTCTTCTCAATGAGTCCATGTAGCTCTTCACACTTTGCTGCAAGTGTGGCTCAAGACCAACTTGTCCAGCAGCAGGATGTCTTCTGTACTGGTGCATAGGGTTATTTCTCCCTAGGTGCAGTACTTTTAATTTCCTTTTATTGGGCTTGTTTCCTTGTCTGAACTTATAATTTCATCTTTATAAATAATTTCTTCTTCCTTTGTATGACTATGTAGTGTCATCTTCTTCATTTGAAGAATGAATATGTTTAATTTTGTGAATGCATGACTTCTAAAAAAGTAGCGTTTGGGTATACTCTTCTGTGAAGTCTTGTAGAACTATCTTTTAGATGCAGGAAATCATGCATATACAAAATGGAAAATTTATAAAGTGGAAACCCTGTAATTTAAAATCTATCATTTAGTCTGTGTTCATCATATCATAATTTCAGTACTTTATGAAAAAGTTGTTTATTCTTTAAACAATGCTTAGAAGTGAGTTAGTGCTTAGGAATACCATCAAAGTTAGTGAAATGGTAGAAACTTCAATCTATAGGTGTTACAAATTAACATTAAAGAAACAGAAACACAATGTTTGTACCCAAAGAAGCTCTGAATGATGTTTTTTGTGGGTTTTTTGTTGTTTTTCTTTGTTGTTTTTTTTTTCTTTCCTTCCCAATTAGGATGAACAACAAGAAAAAAATACCCTGTAGCTTATATTTACAGGATTTTCTAAGAGAATATTTTATTGTTTTGAGAGGAAAGTTTAGCTCTCATCACTTTCCAGAGTAAACTTTGTGACTTCTGGGGGTTTTTCTCCTGTTTTTGTTTTATAATAAGGTTTTTAACATACATTCTTCATTTTAACATCCAGCTCAGAGACAATTTTTGTAGACTCCCTTTCATTATCAGACCACAGGAGGCAGGAAGGGACTCGGTTCTCAAAGGAAAGAAAAGAGAAAAAGACTGAGAATTTTGTTTTGAGAATTGTTTTCCTAAACAATTTTAGGAAAAAAAGTAATACTTTCTCTATTTGAATTTTTCCCAGGAGGAGTAGACTGTTTTTCCACTAGATAGTTGTTTAAGGTAAGAGAAAGTTGGCACTGCCTAGCATGTAAACAAGTCTAATCTTGGGATGTGGACAAAAACTGAAATTTACCACTGCAATTACCAACTGATGAAGGCTTAAATACATTTGGGGTATGAAAATAGTGGCACAGAGAGCAGATCAAATTGCAAAACTCTTGACAAAAAGCAGATGTCCGGTTCTGAACTCCGTAGCAATGGCTACTGTTAGAGATCAGACCAATGTGGTTCTGTGAGAGTGCATTCTTTGATCTCATTCCCTATAATGTCTTTACTGCAGTGAAATAATTACAGTAGCAGAGCTTTCTCTTGGATCTCAGAGTGTTAATTCCTAAAAAGAAGTTAACTCACAAAGATCTCTTCGTGTATCACTGCTGTCTTTTCTCTGGAAGTCTGCAAGAAGGGTTTTGATAGATGGTTGAATTTCATTCCCTCTCGTGAGACCAATAAAAATGTTAATGTAAACCTCTTCAGATATCTAAGAGACTAAGTGAGGAAAAGTGGGAGGGTGATACAGTGGTGAGAGAGAGGAGGGAAAGGTTAAACTTATTTGTGAAATGCCAAATTGTGAGCAGTACGTGTTTGCTCAACAGAGATAATGCACAATCTGGCATTTGGCTTGTGTGGAATATGAACGGAAGAACAAAGGACCCTGGGTATATATTTGTGCTTATCAGTTAGAGAGTATCTTTTTGTGCTCTATAGAGTCTTCAAGATGTAACAGATGCAACAGAAGTAAACTGTAGAACTTCTTTTCTTAATGCGTTCTTGTTGGTCATTTTCCCATCTCCTTTTTTTTTAGAAATACATATTTGACTAATGAAACAGGGGTGGTCCTTAATGAAAGTATAACCTATCTTATCTGAAACCTTTAGAAAAAAAATGTAACCAGGAACCCATCGCAGATGCTACATCATGTCACAATAAAACCATGAAACAAAGGATTTAGTTGAGAGATTGCTGTACTGGCAATTATGTCAATTTGCATTATTTGACTTTGCATTCTACTAATATCAAGGGGTTTGCTACTTTGGAACTGCTAGAATGAGAAGTTACATTTGACCAAAAGCTTTCTCATGACTGACTCTTTTGCTTCCTTTCTTCCCATCAAACAGCACATTCTGCTGAGACACAAAAGAGAATTTCTGCAGTGCTGTGCACTGTTAGCTGTGAGCTGGTAAGATATACACCTGGATTTCTTTTCTCTGTCACAGCAAGTGCATTGGTGAAGGAGATCTGATAATGGTATCTTCCAATTACACCTGTTGAAGTAGAAACTAGAGGATATACTGCTGAAATAGTCATAGGTCAAACTCATCTTTGCAAGGACCTTGTAACAAGGACCTTGTCTTTTGTTTTTGTTTGGGTTTTTTTTTGTTTTTGGGGGGGGGTATTGTTTGTTTGTTTTTTGTTTTGTTTTGTTTTGTTTTGTTTTGTGTTTGTTTGTTTGTTTGTTTGTTTTCCTTTGAAAAGACACTCAATAGAATACATTCTACAGAATGGATTTTGTGAAGTACATTGTGTACTATACCTGCTATACAAGCATGCAATATCCAAGTCATTTTTTATATCAGAAAAGTAACTTAGGAGTAAGAATTAAAACAAGTGTTATATTAATTGCTATTGAAGTATCAAATAAAGAAAAAAACTAGACAGCTGATAATTATCAACTTATTTTTTAATGTCTGTCCTACCTTTGATGCAACACAGTTTAAAGCCATAATACTCTGACAAGGACAACACACACATTTACAGGCATGAATCATGCAAAGGGCAATTACAACTGTCATCAAATATACTGAAGAACATCACACAAAACTGAAAGGTGAGTAGGATTGCAAGAGTATTACATCTATATTGGTTTGGCTGTGTCAGGTCTCCTTTTCATTTAGGTTTGAGCATCTCCAAGGAAGGAGATGCCACAGACTCCACAGATATCTTATTCCATTCTTTGACAACCCTTATAAGCGTCAAATAAATTTTCTTTATATTGAATTTGAATTTCCAGTTTCCAAGCTGTGCTTGTTGCCTCACTTCATGAGAAGAAACTGGCTTTATCTCCCATATGCATCCTCATTCCTCAGCAACAGAAGAATCTCACTTTGATATCTTTTTTAAGGTTGAAGAAACCCAGATCTCTCATCCACATGCACCAGCCCTGGCCACCACGGTGAACTCCACTGAAATTGCTCCTGTACGTCAGTGTCTGTCCTGTGCCAGAACCCCAGGACACTGCACAGTTTAGGTGCCCCAGGACACTGCACCGTTTAGGTGATCTCACCAGTGCTGAACACTGGAGCAGGATCACAGCCTGACCCTGCTGCTGTGGCTGTGAAAGTGCATCCCAAGATGCAGGGGCTGCCTTTCTGCCCAGCAGGACTTCTTCCTGGGAAGGGATTGCTTCTTCCCAAGAACTTGCTGCCTCTCGGTGCCTTTTCTGCAGAGCTGTTTCTGCTCAGTGAGCCCTGGCCTGTCCTGCTGCAGGGCTGAGTACTTTCCAGGACTTTGGGAAACTCCGTAAGTAGTTCATCCCTATGAACTGCAGCTCATTTCCTCAGCCTGACTGAATTCCTCTAAATAACAGTTCCACTCTAGCACACTGTGCACTCCCCTTAATGTTCTGCCTCCCCCCAGTTTCCTGCTGGCACTGCCTTGGTATCCATCAAACAGGTGATGAAGGCACTAAAATACTTTGGACCCAGTATCAGTCTCTGAGCGATGTCACTCTTAACCATCCACTATTTGAACATTGCAACACTGACTCCCACTCTTTAAACACCTTTTTCCAGAGCATTTCCTTCTCACTGTTTCTTGTCCATACTCAGCCTAGACATTCTCTTGGATCATACCAAGGGCCTTGCTAAAGTCAAACTGGGCAACATCCACTGCTGCCCCCTAAACGCTCTGTCAGTCACCTATCTCAGAACCTGGTCAGGGTTGCCCTTGGTAGATTTCCATGAGCACAAGACCACTGTGGCTTCCAGAATGAAGGTCTGATTGCACCATGAGAGCGCAAAGCAATGCCAGGTTACTCTTGGTAAAGAGGTAACTAGCTATTTTTTGGACAGTAGGGCATGGAAGCAATCAGAGCAAGAGTTTTTCTCAGGACCAGTTTTGTACTTAAATGGGACACCTCTTTTATGTTTTGTTTTGTTTAGTGTAAGTGAAAAATTAGTTTTGCAAACCACAGATATTTTTCTTAGGTACAGTATTTTGAAAGTTAATTACTGAATGTTAAACTGGAACAAATTCCTCTCTCTCAAGTTTCTGGAAATGAGTCTGCATTAGAAAAGTTCATATGCCTCCCAAGGTGCTATTAGGTCAATTGGCACTGACAGGCCTCAACTGATTTGTCCCAAGGCCTATAAAACTGTCTCATGCTTGTGCTGATTTTAGAAGAAATGTCAGTTTGAAGTCACCTTAGATGTGGGATTTTCTTTCCTTTCTGTGAATGGGTTATATATGATGTGAAACAAATGTGTTCATTGTGTATTGTGCTCTCTGTTAAAGTACATCTTTCTTTTTTATTACTGTGTTTATCCATTAAAGACCACTAAGTTTCCCCTCACTTTGGATTTGGTCATTAGGATTTTATCCTTCCCCGTCCATATGCATGTCAATGCATACAGGGTCAGCATAACTATTGGTTGTCATGATTTTTATCTCTGAATTCTGTTTCTGTCATAAATATATAGACAATGCAAGGATAAGAAATGCATGATAATATCTTTGGTGGAGAGTAACTGGCAAGTTTGTCAGTGAAAAATAGGGAAAAAATGCCTGTGTTTTGTTCTGTCCTTACTCTGCTGCAACCCAAGGTATTTGGATGAAAAGATTCTGCAGCCTCTCTAAGCTACTTGTGGTTCCTCCTGAAGGCAATTAACTACTGCTGTCAGATTTGAGTTCCCAGAAGGGCTGGTGCAGTGGTATTTTATTAATGATACTCTGCAGTAAAATGTGTAATGAATTGTGCTGTTTCATTACACAGAAAATCCTCTTGGTTGCTAAGGGTGCATATTTCTCTAGTAAGCTCGTACCGAGGATAGCTACTTCACTAAATGTCCCTGTGTAACTGATTTGAATATATATATACACACACATATATATATACATATATGTATATGTATTCATTTATTTATTTATAAATGTAAATGTAACTTTTTTTAATTGCTTGTAAATCTTGGATTAGTAAAAAATTTGATCATTCATCTTATGTATAGCATAAGGTCTCTGGCACTGAACTTTTTGTAAACATATGTGTAGAGTGTGTTTTTTATATCAAGTTGGTCCTTTTTTCAGTTGTTTAATATTTCTCTCCCAAAGGGAATTCAGGTTCCTGAACCTCTTCTTTACTACACCAAACCTGACCACATCAGGCCTCTTTATTCTAGAAACAAGTGGTAGCTTTTACTTCTCACCATTACTTTGATCCAGTAGAAACTACAAAATGAAGCAGAAAGAGTAATTCTCCTTTGAGGAATCTGAAGGCTACGGCTAACCACCAAGTTACTATTTTCTGTTTCAGTAGGCAATTAATATTTCTTGTGGTTAGGTTAAATACACCACATTTATATATGCATATCAAGGAATCACCCTCTAGTTTTGGGGCAAACCCTGGGCATGATATCTAATACCTTGGTTGTGACAAGGACATAAGGCATTTCTGGATCAGAAAGCTTTATATGATCTAGTCACTGAACAATAAATTCCTGTGCTGCTGGGTCCATGTGCTGTGACACTGTTGAGGTGCCACTGTTCTGAGCTAGAGAAGACAAGATTTGGGTAAACAGTGAGGTTTAAATCTCCGAATGTACCAATCTGCTTAGTTGCACTGGAATTTTTCAGGATGCAATTTGAAAGGTTGCTAGACAATCTCATCCAGGCTGCCTTTCCCATGAGGACTGGGCCAGATAATCTTTCACAGTCCCTTTCAACTGGGCCTGGTCTTCATCTTTATGATTCTGTGACTTGGCTCCAGGTGCTGGGTATGTGGATTGGAAGTAAGAGAAAACATGAATAAGCCAGGCATTTGAGAAGTATATATGAGAGCATCAACACAGGTAGATGCAGACAACAGACTCACCACTTTTTTCATCCATCTCTAAAACTCAGTAGGTGAGTTATGATGAAGTCCAGTTGATACACTACTTTAAAAATTACACTGGAAGATCATAGGTACAGCGTGACCTTATAGTGTATAAATTCTGATTTAGCAATATAAAAGAGGTTTTTGTAATCAATTTGTTGTTTTTCCTCCTGTCTGAATAGTTATGGCTTCAAATGATTTTCTCTTGAAAACTGGAGAGATCTCCACACATTCTTTTCTATAGAAAAAAACAGCAGATGATAACTATATACCTTTGATTTAAGTGGCTTTTAATAATGTTTTTGGCAAAAAAAAATAGTGGAGACTCCTCTGTTTTTTCTTCTTTTTTAATTTTAATTGTTTTTTCTTCCAAGAAAACAATTTAGTAGTCCCATTGAGTTTATGACTGTGGGTCTCTTTTTTCTTACCAAATTTGATGTATCAGAATGAGATATTTTTAACTCGGTAGGATCCAGTCTGTCATTTTTGAGGCATGGCTTCAAAGCATGAACTGCAAAGAAAGTGTTTCACAGCAAATACCAGGTGCAGTCAGCAGTCAGTGAAGATGAACACCATACCATGTAAACTTCAGTGATGTTATCTAGTTGATATTTCCAAACTGTATTACAACTGGTCAAATATTTATAGACCTTTTCAGTCAATATATCAGTGTCAAATTGGAATGGTTATGTATTGAAAAGTGTAGACTACAACTCTAGTTTTATAAAACTTCTTTCACCAGTGTTTTCTATTGGAACAGTTTCAAATATCATCCTGTGTATGCAGTGGAATTAGCGTAAATTATAAACATTGCTGAAGTTTCTTTGTAATTTTTAAAACCTTGGTCTTCTTTTTTTTTCTTCATTACTGCGCATGACCAAAGGCTTCATATCCATCTGTTTTACAATCAGCAATCTTCTGAATGTCTTAGAAACAATAGATGTTACAGTATAGTTTAAAAGTAACCTTAGTGCAGAGGGGTAGTGGAATGCACTTTATTAAAGTCTCCAGAAAGAAAACACAAAAACAATATAAGAAAAGGACTGAGGATGCAGCACATCTGGGAAAGGTTTAATTTTCAAACTGAACATGTTTGCAATGGTAACTGTATGCTCAGCAAGTTCTCTTTACAGTACGGACATTACATCAGCAGTACAACTGGAGAAGGAAAACTCCCTTGAAAACTGTTTAGGTAATTTGAAAATTCCAGGTCGAATCTTTCTTGCTAGTTTTCATTTGGGGGTTCATTCTTTTCTTTCTTCTTTTCTTTTCTTTTCTTTTCTTTTCTTTTCTTTTCTTTTCTTTTCTTTTCTTTTCTTTTCTTTTCTTTTCTTTTCTTTTCTTTTCTTTTCTTTTCTTTTCTTTTCTTTTCTTTTCTTTTCTTTTCTTCCCACTTTCTCTCACTTTCCCTCTTTCTCTCTCTTTCTTACTTTCTCTCGTTCTCTTTTACTCTCTTTACATATTTACATATTTATTTTTCTTTCTTCTAATATGAGAGATTTATGAGTAGAGTCATAGGAACTGATAACTGTTAAGATCAGAATGGCTTACTACATGATACAGGACCCTATCTCCTGCATTACTGGGGAACTACTACTTTTCTATCAACCATTATAATTGTATCAATTTTTTCAAACTGTTTCTTGTTTCTTTAAAGACTGGAAAAGACAGGATGCCATCATATTTCAATAATACTATATGTAGAACATCATGTGATAAATTTATCCTTGTCAGTTGTAATCTATAGCTTGTCATGTTGAATTATTCCTGAGATGATTTTGGCTTAAGCATGGCGCCACAATTTTATGACAGAATCTACTTAGGACTGTCAAGGTAAACAGTTTGATAATGAGACCCTCCACTAGAAAAATGAGTTTATATTACATTACTGATCAGCACGATTACAACCTTGGTAACACAGTGTTGATTTTATGGTCAGGTGTACAGTATGCCTTCGAGGACCCAGATATATCTGCAGTGTATTATTTACACCTAGGTGCCACACCGATTGTAAATCCCCTGTTATAAAAGACAAAACCCCCTACAAATGACATCTAAGAAAATTATTATTCCCTTCCCTTCCCTTCCCTTCCCTTCCCTTCCCTTCCCTTCCCAACTTCCCTTCCCGGAACTTCCCGGAACTTCCCTTCCCAGAACTTCCCTTCCCTTCCCGGAACTTCCCTTCCCTTTCCATTCCATTCCACTCCATTTGTTATTTCTTTAATCACAAACTCATTGTGCTTCCCTTTATCAAAGACATTCAGGGAACTCTGAAGTTAAATCCTAGTGCTTTCAGTACGGTCTGGAGTGCAAAGACACACCTGATGTTTTACATAGTATAACCTCTTAGATTTGTACTGGATAATACCAGCTTGTAGCCATTGAGGTGAGAAACTGTTCCAAATCTCCATGGACTACTAGGCAGTAAAAAAACTATTGCTTGATCTTTTAAATTTTCTGATTGGGATTTGCCTGGGAAAATAACTGATTTTGTTAATATTCCTGAATAATAATCTTAAAAGCTAGTAAGATTATTTTATTTGTGGCTTTATGAATAACTTTAGCTTGCAGATATCTATATTCTTTGTAAAAGATGTAATGATATAGAATTTCACTTTTTTTTTTTTTTTAATAGAGTAAGAAAATATTAAAATATTTTCCTGTGGAGGAAGGAAGGCTAAAGATATAAGCAATGTCAAAGAAAAATGTAACTTGCAGGAAAGTATCATCTGATAATCACAAAACCTTGCACTTAAGAAGTTTACCTGAGAAAAGAATATGCTTGTTCAGGTCCTTTGGTTAGTGTGAGTATTTTCCTTTCCTGGATATTGAAGGACAACCACATATATTTGTTTAGCTTATGCATACATGTAGCACAGTAAGGTAGATTTTGCCATAAAAGCCTTGAAATAAATATGATTTTCCAGTGCCATTTTTATTTATCTTCTAATCAAGTTTTCTTTCAATCTATACTGGCTTCCAAAATAAATTGGAAATATGCATTTAAGCAAACATGTTATTCTCCGGGAACTAGAAGTGTTTCTGTCAACAGACCAGAATATTGAACCCAGCAGGCTGTGTAAAGGTGATATTTCATGTGCTTATAATATACCTCTTTTGGAAAGTGATACCACTTTATTTCCTTTCACTGTAGAAGAATACAAGTAGGAAATTCGGCTTCCAACAAATCTACAGAAGGAGCATTATATCCACATAAAGATGTAAAGTGAGTCAATAGTGAATATGACGACTTGAGAATTACACAGTAGTCAGTCAAATCCAAAACTACAAAGTCTGAAGAAATTGTGGATGGGAGTACCAGTACAAGGCAAGGGAGCATGGCCAGGGATATACTGCTGCGTTACACTCAGGCTCATTTCAAAGTACACGGGAGAGAGCTGATGTCTGAGATTAGTAATTCAATAAAAGCTGGTGGAGGAAATATGCAACGGACATTCTGCTATTGTTCTCTAATATCAATCTTTGTGAATTAAAATATATTTGAAATGACAGACCAGACGCAAAACAGTTTTCCTGTCTAGTGAAAACGCAACTGGAAAATCAGAGTCCAAGTAACCAAATGCAGATTAGTTAATTTAAATATCATATCAGTTATGAAAATAAAAGTCACCTGACAGTTTTAATTGCTTGAGTAACCATCTTTCCTGTGACTAGTTTTAAAAAGTGTAGGTAGAAAATATGGTGAAAAGAGTAATAAAAGTTCAGACACTGGATATCAGATCATGAAAATAGTAAAAAAAAAAAAATAATTTATTGGAAAGTCCAGCACAAAAGAATCCTAAATTAATGATTTATCTGATTATTTCAAGGCATTGAAACAATGTATTGCTGTGAAGTTTGCTGTGGAATCAAATTTTTATAAATAATTTTAATAACTCTAAAGTGTAGCATTTATTTCAAGAGATATGAAAGTGAAAATGATAAAATTGCAGAGTGATGAATCTATCTTTTTATGATTTAGGAACATGTGTTTATACAGAATTACATCTGTCCAGCAACAGATTATTAATTAGCAAATTATATTAACTTTTTGAACTCTGCATTTTAAGTGTGGTAGAAAAACTCCCTAAATTAAGTACTATTACTATATGCAGATTTTAAATACATTAAATATTTATGTCAAATGGATTTCTCAAAATTAAAAATTAACTTCTAGCACTTACAAGCTTATGAATAAAGTCTGTCAGGAAATGTGGAACTTTTTTTGCTTACAAGGGGTAATCTTGAGATAAAAGCATCTTGTAAAATTTCTCAAA
>VZTG01021102.1:413507-437409 GCA_013397845.1 Melanocharis versteri | reverse complement strand
AAAAAAAAAGAGGAAAAAGACCAGAAATATTGAAAAGCCAAAACATGATTTCAGTCCTGAAATTATTTTCCTTTAAGTAATGTGTACTTTTTATCTGGGTATTTATGAGTGAAAATATCTGCTAATTGCATTTTATCTGGTGAAATGTGCTTTGAAATGTATAGACTGTATTTTATTAATTTAAAAATCTTCTGTATTAATGTTATTTTCTATATCTTCATTTGCCATAACAAAGTTGTTGTAAAATCTGCTTTGTTTCCTGTTCGACTTTTAGGATGAATTAAGTATGTGGTATGTGATGCATGTCCTATCAAAAGTGCATTTCTGTAGTCTCTTATCATATAATTTTCTTGCTTTGGCTTTAGTAGAGTTGCTACTTATGTGATTAGCCAGCCTTAAACTGTCATTGCATCTACTCTTGCAACTGGCTAACCAGGATATTGCTAGATATTGCTTTTCGTCTATGGCTGTCACATTATGTGAGTGTATCAATTTGCTGCAACACAGGTATCATTATATCATTTTGCAGATCAGTGAACTGAACCACAAAAAAAGTGACATAATGTACCAAAGGTGGGGTGTGAGTGGCAGTGGCAGAACTGAAAACAAGATTCCAGATTCCAGTGCTAAAAACTGAATCACTGTGAGAAAGATCTCTCCAGTGGAGGAGGGTGTAATAACTTACATGGAATTTATGAAATTTTAAAAAAAGTGGAAAAGATGCCTGGTTTTCTCAAATCATTCATACTTCAGATCTCTCCTGTGACATATGGTGGAGTTATTTTATGCCATTTTAAACTGGACTGAAATAAACATATATATATATATATATATATATGTGTCACATATCTAAAATTTATTCTATATATATATTATGTGTGTGTCAGGATGTGTGTGCATTTGCTTATATGTATATTTACATCATAGGACTACTGTGTGTATTACATTTTTGTTCATCATGGATATATGGCTTGGAAGTTACTCAGAATAGAAATGAGGGGGTGAGTGTCGTATCACAAATAAAAAGAGATGTGGTCATTTGAGTGGGGAAAGCACATTATTTGCTGTAACTAAATGGCATTTCATGTACAGGGAAAAGAAATTTACAGAAGAAAGTTTTAGCACAACTAGAAAGTACTGTCTACGTATTCAGTCTTGATACAGAAGGTCACGAAAGCATGGAAAAGAAATGGTACAGGCAATGTCAATATTTATTTTTGTACTCATGGTATTATAAGATGTGAAGGTAGTGGCAGGGACAGCAGCCTCAAGGCAGTTTTTGAAGGTTTTGCCTGGTAATAGATTATCTACTCACACTCTAAGGTACTGATATATATGGATACAGTGCTCTATTTTATTTAATCTGTTTCAAGTGTTTGAATCAGGTAGGTGACATTATTCATTTTTGAGACTGTCCTTGTAGTTCATTGGTACTTATTTTAATATAGTTTGAGAAAGTAATACACCATAAATTCTCTCCCGAAGTTAAAAGGCCCACAAAGGTGATATACACTAGCTTTTTTATTTTTTTTCCTAATTTTCAGAACAATATTAATTTGGTGATGGCCCTAGTCTATTTTAGCAGAGAACTTTGCAGGGTGAATCTTTATGGGCTAATATTTGTCTTGTTGTCATGTTCTGAAAAGGGTTCATAGACTGCTATTTAATACCTGCTTTTCTGTTCATGTATGGTCAGTGAAGCTAGGTGGACAATTATCTGCAGTCATTGTGCAAATTTAAATACCTCTCTAAGTGTACTTGTCTCGCTCTGCAGGGTGTACTTTAAGATAGATTACCCTTACTTCAAGCTCCTTTATAATGACCCAGTTCGTCTTTTGCTTGGCATAATTATAGTTGTGCATGGAAAAAAATATTATGTTAGATATTAGCTTCTGCAACTGGTTTTCACTCTCTAGGGAAGGAAATAATACNTTTTTTTTTTTTTTTGGCTGCCACTTACTATGTTTGTCTATTCTCAGTATCCCTTCTAATCTAAGACATCACCAATGCCCAGATGCTTGTGTCTTGCACAGACCTCAGCCTTGCTTGATGCCCCTTTCTCCAAAGATATTGCTCATCCATCATCTTTTCTCCCTGATTTCTTCAGTTCATCTGTGTTTCTCTTTCACTTGTCTCTCCCTCTTCCTAATATATATTCCTATTAGTCCGTTTCGCAACAAACTAGCTTCTAGCTCATGCCTCATTTGATTGGCAGCAGGGACTATGCTTTGCTTTCTGCAATCACTTGTTTCTGGCTCTGTATTTCATTCATTACTAATTCATTGTTCTGGAGAAGACAGCTCAGATGGCTTCCTTCACTGTATTTTTTTCTGCTCAAATTTTCCTAGGCCTCTATAAAGCCTTTTTTCTAGAAAGTCACCATCTTTCTGTGCCCCTTTCACAACTGATTCCAAGTTCCTGAAACATTTCATTATCACTGTCTGGAGATTAATTTCAGTTTTAAATGAGAGAGAGCAAGAGATACACAGCTTTAACTGTAAATAATTGCAGTTCCAGTACATTACAAGGTTAAATAACTATAAATTAATGGATTAATGGTGATCTACACCAGGCAGGATTCTGGCCCCCATCTAGAAGATGACTTTAAATGAAGTGTGCTTAGAAATGTGTATCTGTAGATGTAGCAGTGTCCTTTTGCTGAGATTATTTCTCAAATCTCACAATCTGTTCTACTTCTGAGTGTATAACATCCCACCATGAGTAAAATTTTCTAGTGGATCACGTGTTCTGAGTGGATTTAGAGAGAAGGATTTGTGCCGATAAGAATTTTAGAGTGGTTGGACTTTAGAGTTTCTGTAGATCCTGCTGATGTCATCAGTAATTCCCCAGTCTCTTGCGAAGCCAGTATATTTTCCCAAATTCTGAACGTGACCCAGTGCCTACCTAAAGATTATAAATGGCATTTTAATTTCCGTGGACTTTGACCACTATTCATATGGTAATCCTCCACTTGCTTTTTATCACTTTCTGCCAACCTTAATATCCAAGGCTGCCTAGATTTATTTTTTTCACTAGTATGTACAGCTTGCAAGTCCTTGTATGTTCCTTAATGAAAAAGTGGATAATGGATATTCTTACTCAATGCCATACTCATTTAATGTGAATGAAATCTCTACGGGTGCATATCCTTTGAATAGCACCATCTTCAACGTACCCCTTTCCAAAACCAATATTCCTGCCATTCTTCAGTCTGTAGCTACATGCAATAAAACAAGGGGCACATCATCTATTGTGTTTCTCCAGTCTAAACTGTAACTTTGCGATAGTCTTCTTTGGGGCTTTGCTGCTACAGAACTTGGAGCAAATCATGGAATTCATGATTAAGCAGTTTCTTTCAAAAACTGGTCTGCTACAAAAGCCTTTCTCAGATCATTGAGAAGTTCATTGCGGAAGATCACAGCTGGGAATCAGTGTGCACCCGCGATTAGTGTTCATCAGGGTGATGGACAGGACATATGAACTAGCTCAAGAAAAGTCATTGAAAGCACTGGGATCCTCCCAGGCCATACTAGAAAACTTCATACTTGATTTCTACTTCCTCATTTTCTTTGTTTCTTGTTCTGAAAAAATTGAAAAGTCTTCAGTATTTTGTATGTAGAAGTGCTGCATACTCTTCGCAGCCATGCTAAGGAACATATGTATTATTACACAGTTGTTCAAAATATTTGAATGAGATTTATGTTCAAAAAGAACTTTTCAAGCAAGTCAGAATAGTCGAAACACTGTAATGTCAATTGGAAACTGCCTTCTCCTGCAGAAAACATTAGTACAAATTCCATTCTTGTTAAGTCTGTTCTCTTCTTGTTTACATTTCCTAGTTTAGGTTCATTCTTGTAACATATCCACTGTTACCTGCTATTTCCTTTTTGATTGTCTGTAGGGAGCCCTTTGAATTTCCTGTTCTATGAAACACTTTTCCCAGTTAATTTACTTAGAATTTTTTCTTTTCTTCCATATTGTGTAGCATAGAGTAAAAGACTTCATATAGCATTTTAAATTGGCTTCAATTGAAAGTGTTGGTGTTTCAAGTTTTTTGTTTCAGTTTTGTTTTGTTTGTTTGGGGTTTTTTAATGTGTAGTTAACCAGCTCAGGCTTGCAAATTCTTACTTTATTTATGTGTACTGTACTCTATTTAAATTTCTGTCAGAGGGAACTTTGTGATTTATACCTGATTTTGGAATTAACCATCTATCCTGAACTTAAATGGGATTTATCCTTCAGGAAGGAAAACATTGTTAACTTAATGCAAGTAAGGAAAATAAATTTTAAACAAAGAAGTGTTGGTGTGAATAAATAGTATCTTTTCATTTCTTTGAATCCAGTTTCAATCAATTGAACTTACAGCCTTATAGTGTAGATAACATCATGTGTACCTTGCTGCTTTTTTTTTCAATAGAGGTCACATTTTTCTTCAATTCACTACTGGTGGTGAAGACACATTCAGGAGCTTCTAGATGCATCCTCCTTGTAATATGCCTTATGATGATTTATCCCTTGAAATTTCAGGAAATTTGCAGATGCAGAAAATCTAGATGAAGATAAATAAACTAAAGATAAGCATCCAGATCTTTTATACAGGTTCAAATTAAGTATTTAATCCTTTAATAGTTTGACTACTGATGATTTCAGTATTTGATAGTCTTTCTTTCATCAACAGTTTCAAACATTCCCTACTCAGTTTTGAAAGCGTAACTAATGGGAAGAAAATTTGCCTACCACTGGCAGCCCTCTACATTTCTGTGCATCTTACTAAAGTTACCTCTGATACAAGGAGACTGCTGACTACTACTTTGTTAACATGACAAAGTATTGATTCATGGATGGCTATATTAATCCAAATTACTAATCAGAAAATATTTGATGTGGTGAAGGAGAAGTGTCTCTATTATGACTAGTTTCCTACCTTAAAGCAAACTAATAAATCATGCAGCTTTCTCCATAGTTTTGCTGGTCCCCTTTATCTCTTTAGAGGGGTTAAGCGCTCTGAGCAGCTTGACCCAGTGGAAGACATCTCTGGCCATGGTAGGGCTTTGGAACTGGATGATCTTCAAGGTCCCTTCCAACCCTTCCCATGAGTCTGATTAACATTCTATTACTCTGTTTTTCATTAGTTTTCTGAAAATAAATATGTAGAACTCTTTCCTATATCCGTAGGCAAGTAGCTTCAGACCATATGTCTAATCGAAGCTGGAATATAGCAATTACTGATGACATGAATTACTGCTAAAGAGTCCCAGTAAAATAAATGGTAAAATCCAGTATTTTAAATGTGTTATTGACATAATGAAAATAGTTGGGCCTCCTGAGCTACAACAGAGCCAGTAATACGTGCTTACAGCACAGAAAGCCAGCCATGTCCTGGGCTGCACAAAAAGAAGTGTGGCCAGCCAATCAAGGAAGTTGACTGTCCCCCTCTACCCTGCCTTGGAGACACCCCACCCTAATCCAGTTCTGGGGCCTCAGTGCAAGGAAGACACAAATGTGTTAGACTGGGTCCAGAAGAGGGATGCAACAATGGTCAGAGTTCTGGAACACCTCTCCTATGAAGAAAATATAAGAGGATTGAGTTTATTCATCCTGGAGAAAAGAAGGCTTCAGGGAGAACCTATTGCAGTTTTTCAATATATAAAGGACACACAAGAGGAAAAAACAAAACAAAACAAAACAAAACAAAACACAAAACCTCCCAACAACAAAACCCCAACCAATCAAACAACCAAAAAAGAAAAAAAAGAAAAACTTTTTACCAAGGCCTTTAGTGACAGGACAAGGGGTAACAGCTTTAAACTGAAAGAGGGCAAACTTAGGTTGGACATAAAAAAAAATCAGAGACACTGTGAATTATCAGAGACATTGTGAATGCCACATCATTGCAAGTAGCAAGGTCAGGTTAGATGGAACATTGAGCAACACGATCTTGTGAAACATATTCCTCCCTTGGTGAGAGTGTTCGGCTAGATGATCTTCAACTGTCCCCTGAAACTCAAACCATTTTATGATTCTGTAAGATGAATGCTTCCCAAGAAGCTTTCTTTTGTATTTTAGACCGAAATATGTTTGTAGTTACCTCACCTAGTATGTTCTGAAAAGTGACCAAAATGTTTGCTTACCCATACAGCTGTACTGTATAAAAAATATTATCTTCAAACCAAACCAAACCAAACCAAACCAAACCAAACCAAACCAAACCAAACCAAACCAAACCAAATCAAACCAAACCAAAAACTCCTAGAGAAGCCCTTCAATAGGGCCTTGATTGACCTAGGAAATACCTCCTTTACTCTTGAACTGGAAACCCCTGAAATGCAGGGGGACTTTGACTAATTTACAGTCTGTTGCATCTCTTTTCCATAGTTGCTTCTAGTGAATAGTTGTCAACTCCTTTTAGCTTCCAGTGAAGCATCTCTCAACCATGCTAATGCTAATGGAGATAGAGCTGGCTTTCCCTGAACTGCAATGCCATGATTCCTTTATATCACTGAGGAATATTAACTTAAAATACTTGTCATTCCATAATCCTTGTGTGTAACACTGGGAAGGTAACTCTAGATTGTTCCTCCAGCTTCGGGTCTGATAGCAATTAACACAGATATGCAGAGCATGAAGACAGGCATATCACCCGTAATTGCAGTGGTATCATAATTCTGTTCTCCAGGGACTGCTTCTACATTCCTCACATAACTGTGGAAACAGTTTGGAAAATAATCCTCTACGTTACTGCTTGGCAAGAAGAATTAGAGTCCCTGACTAAAAATAGTCTTACTTCTTACCTTCTTTTTATGTAAGACACACAGTTAGGTCAAAATATATGCAAAGATCCTTCTTCCTTGCCAGGAAGACGTAATGATGTGTTACATTCCCTTTCAGTAAACATAAATCCACAGCAACTTAAATCCTCTGCTGTGAGGGATGGGAGGTATAGGAAATTCACTGATTTATTCTGTTTACTGTACTGATCACAAGGCACAACACAGTTCTGTAAGCCAAGTTTTCCAGCCTCTTCCTCCAGTGGTAATAGAAGTTCTGTGGACCATATTTCTAAAGGCTGTCTTTGTGAGAGAGAGAGGTGAAAGCCTCAAAATAGAGGGTAAAGAGAGAAGGCATTTACTTTCATAACTAATTATTTGCATCTTTTGAAAGAAAGTGCAGGCAGGTACTTGAGGTTTTTTTGTTTTGATTTGGTTTGGTTTTTAAAATCTATGTATAAAGTGTCTTTCTGAACCTCTAGGTTTCCAAAAACTTTAATATCATAGTATCATTGAATCACCGAATGGCTTGGGTTGGAATGGACCTTCAGGATCATCTAGAATACCTGGGTTGTAAGTGCCACACAGGCATGTAAATGTCATTAGTTTGTAAATGCCACTAGTTTATGAGCTTGGACTTTTTTATTACTTTTTCTTTCCTCATGGAAGTATCCCCATTTCAAATGTTCAGAAGTCTGTAGGCTCCCTTGCACTTTATTATGCAGATATAATCAAAGCCAAGATTTATAACCATAATCCACCGCTTCTATCCAAGTGAGAATTATTATTGCAATCACCACTCCATTCACCATGTACAGATATCAGAACTTTAATCCAAGTTAATAAAACTTCTCATCTGTAGAATGAGGCTAGTAGACTACTTCCCCATAATATTAGAGGATTTAAAACAAATGAGAAAATATGCACAACTGAATCCTTCTGGCAATTTAAGCCAACAGAAAGCACTTACCTGAGGTGTTTTGATGTTCTTCTCAAACCCTGCATTTAGCTATAAATATCATTTTGCAGTTTAATAGGACTTCAAAAGCAAATATGAGCAACACAGTCCAAGAAAGGATTCTGGATCCAAGTAAGTTATTGGACCTTTCTTTTTCTTTTCTTTGTTAAAGAATTATATAACAGGGTTTTAAAAGTCAAATACTATTTCATTACCATGTGTGTGACATGTTAATAGTCAACCAGTTTCTTTTTCTGTGCTGATCTGCATAATTTCTGTGGGCCTTCTGTAATTTCGTCAGGCCACAGAGATTTTGTTTCTAGAGCAAAATAGAGTGATTGTATTTTGAATGGAAGCTCACTGGAAAAATACTGGGTGGGGTAAACACTGAATAGTATTGAATACTATTCTCTTACTCAGAGAGTGGGAAAAGGTCTTTTCAGGAAACACAAGTGTGGTCCTTCTGGAATAAGACTAATTTTTTGTGTTGGGTTTTCATGGCCTGGTTTTTGGTAGCAGGGGGAGGGCACAGAGACGGCTTCTGTGAGAAGCTGCTGGAAGCTTCCACCATGTCCAGCAGAGCCAATCCCTGATGGCTCTGAAGATGCACCTGCTGCTGACCAAGGCTAGAAAGGTTGGTAAGGCCTCCATGGTAACATATTTAAGAAGAAAACAAAAACAAAGTGTGGCACAGTTTTAATTCTGGCCAGAGAAAAGGAGGAGGTGAGAACATGAGAGGGAAACAACATGGAGACACCAAGGTCAGTGAGGACGGAGGGGAAGGAAGTGCTCTGGGTGCCNAGGGCCCTGCTGCCAGGCTGGAGCAGCCTGTCCTTGGAGGACTGCACACTGTGGAAAGAGAGGCCCACACCGCAGCAGTTTTGGGAGGACTGTCTGCCCATGGGAGGGACTCACATTGCAGCAGTTTTGGGAGGACTGCTGCTCGTGAGATTGGAGCCACATTGGAGAAGTTCACAGAGAACTGTCCCGTGGGAAGGGACCCCACAGCCTCACAGGGGAAGGACTCCTCTCCTGGAGCAGCGGAAGAAAACCTCGGGTGATGAACTGACCAAACCCCCATGCCCCTGTTTCCCTGGGCTGTTGCTGGGAAGGAGGGAGGGGCTGGGAAAAAAAGGCGTTTTTAAGGGCTTATTTTTACTTCTCATTATCCTCCTCTGATTTGTTAGTAATAAACTCATTTTGTATCTCTAAAATGAGCCTGTTTTGCCCTTGGAGTGTTTTCTCCTGGTCCCAATCTCAACTCATGTTGTCAAATTTTTCTCTCCTCTGCCCAGCTGTAGCAGGGAAGGGTGAGTGAGTAGCTTTCATGGGTGCCTGGCATTGGTACTGGATTTGGTTGCAAATCTGCTTGAAATAATCTCTTCCTTACAGCTTTTAATTCTTGCATGAGCAACTGAAACAGGCAAAATACAGCTGTGGTGTTTCTGATGGAGAAATCACAGACCTGACACTTATTCCCCAGCTGTGCTACTGGCCACAGGCTGAAGGCCCTTCACCTCCTTTTCCTTTGTTCCTTCACAGTCATCTGTTGTGCCTACTCCAAATTTTATACCTTGACACTATACTGTCTTGGGTTTTATGTCCCTCTGGAACAAATAATGAGTAAGAACAGTAGTGTAAGAGTGGTTGGCAAGAGTGAGTTTATGAAATATATGTAGATGAAAAGGGTGATACTGAGGTAATTACCTAGGTAGTGCCCTTGAAGTGTGTTTCATACTAGACCACCTTGGACTTTTTTTTTTTTTTTTTTAACCATACTAGATTATGTCTTATTGCTGATTTTATTTCTTCCATTCAGTATTTCTGTATTGTTTTCTCATCTTAGATAGCTGTCAGACATCTGTTACAATAGTATCTGTTTTCCCCTATCTTTAATGTATTTCTCCTCACTGCAGTCATGTCATGCTATTACCTGTACTAACTGAGACAAGATAAGACACTAACTTACTGCTGTAAGGTTGCAGATAGGGTTGATGTTGGAGTGGGAACTGAAGTTCATGCTCACACATTCTTCACTGTGCATTATTAACTTCATATCTTATATACAGATAGGTGACCACTGCTTATCTATCCCACTTTTGGGGTGTCAGGGGAAGTCACTGTTCCTTCTTGGAGACTAGCCCCCTCTGCTAACAATCCAGTCTGAATAAAAGATGTTTCTTCACCCCTGCACTCTCCTTGAAGAGCTCAATATGGTGGTATTACATAACACGCTTCCTGCAAAAGAAAAACAGTGTAAATAAAATGTACATGTTAGTTTTTCAGAAGCATAAAAATTCTCACCAATTATTTTGGAGAATGAAAGTAATTGCATATGAAATAGGAACTGGAGATTCAAGGAAGTTTGGTTTTTTTTGCCATCTTTGATGATCTATAAATAATTTGTCATAAATTACCTAACAGCAAGGTTTTTTTTGTTTTTACATTCATTAGCAATGTCAACACTCTGCTTCTTCTGGGCTTCAGTTCAGTGAATCAGTCCAGCTTAAGGACATTAATGAATAGCAACTAAAGTCAGTTGGAACCAAGCAAGTACTTAACTGCTTATTCAAAAAGTAAGACTTTAATTTATCCTTACAATTGATGTACTCTTCTCTTTGAGTTGAAGGAAAGGATTACAGTGCCTCAGTTTCAGCCTCTGTGACTATTGGTGTCCACAGATCCAGTTAAGCAGAGTCAGCTTTGAGAAGATTCAGCTAAGGTATTTCAAAGAATTTGAAATGGAATTTGGTTGCAAATTCAAGAGCAGAATTAAAATAGAAAATTAAAAGAAAAAGAAAATGTTTTCTTTGAACCATCACATTTCATTTAAAAAACAATTCTGTTCTTGCCTAGTGTCTTAGTAGCCTTATTAACATGAAATTTTCTTTGCTTCTGTTCCATTTTGCCTCGTGGTATATGTAAATCTTCCATGAGTTAGACAGAGGCCAGTGTTGCAAGAATTCTAAAAAAAGCATGGTGATCTAAGAAAGAGATATAAGGGTGAAAAATTGCTGGATTTGAAGGAAAAAGCTGAGGACTCTAGGAGTGAAAAAGCAACAGTGATTACCAGGGGAATTAGTTTAAGTAGGGTAAATGGGAAAAAAACCAAGTTCTGTTTCCTGCCCACTTTCTTTTCTTTTATAAATATTTATACTTTTTTTCTCGATTTCCATAGAGATCACATCCAAGTATCCACATGTAACAGCTGACATTTAGAAGAGTAGTTGTTACTATCCTTCTACTTCTTAATTCGTCAGAATGAGTGTCCTTGAGATATTCCAGTGTACAAAAATCATTTTAGGATAGATGATCACTTTGAATTCTTTTTATGTGTTTTTTAGATTATTACTAAAATAAACAGTGATGATCTATAAAGTTATCTCGTTGCAGCGTTTGTGTTGAACATTTGAAGCAAATATATAATGAACAGCATCCCTCTATCCTGAATTTCTTTTTTCCTTTAAATAGGAATTAAATACTATAACCTTAATTTAATTTTCTTCAGCATGATTCATGATGGCAAATAAAGCAAATATCATTTGGAATATGATCACTCAGTTTGCTCCCTGTATAATAAATTGTGCCTTCAGAGCTCTTGGAGTGCACATCAGTCTAGTTAAGCCCTGAACCACCTAGTGTAGACCCATTTACTAGTCTAGTGTGGACTTATTTATTATTCTACACTAGTGCTTATGCTGCTATAGTTTATATTAATTAAGTCTATTAAAATAACTAATTCCTAATGAGATAAGCCTTCGCAGATGGCACTGATTTAACTATGCTTTGATTTTTAATATCATATATATGTGTTGAGAAATTCCATGTAATCACAATGCATGACAAACTGTAAGTGGCTTTTCAAGGTGTCTAACAAAGGAGGTAGACCCTGTATGTTTGTAGACTTCAGAGTGACACATCCTTGCATTTTCATTTGAAATAAAAATTTAACAGTATGAGTTAATAAATAATTCAACGCCGTTTCTAAGAGCATTCTGTAAGCTTTCTTTTGGTTTTAAGAAACAAGTTCAATTTTCTTTTCACTAAGAAGAGCAGATGGTTAGCTAAAAAATGGTGAGATTTATCTCCAATATAAACCAAAGGGTTTTTGAATTTAAAAACATCTAAAAACCTCAAAGCATGGTCCATTTGCTCTATTAAACAATGTCAACTTCTTTTATAAGATCTGAGTTATGGAAATTGACCATAACCATAATAATACAGTATCATCTGTATTATTCCTACTGCATTATTCTACTTAGCATTATTTTCCAACATATCTTCTACTTTTCTGTTTTCCACATAACTGAGTTTCTAAAATCCACTTGCCTTCATCCATTTTCTAGAGAACTGCATTCTGCTGTTTATATGATATAAACCCTCTTCCTGCTTCATTTAAAAGACTGACTTGTAACTGGATTGCTTCCACCTTTGCTGATGTCACCTTCTTGTTAAGGTCTTTTCTCATAGCCGGGGCTCCCAAATAATTTTCTTTCCACTTCCTGTTGTTGCTCCTGGTTATCAGAATGTAGTCATTTCTACTTTAGTGCTTCTCACTAATTAGTAATACCATAGGCAAATGGAAGCCAGTATCAATCCACTTAAAAGAATACTAAACATAGTATAAAAAAAGTTTTTTTCTTGCTAAGCAAAATTGCTGGTTTGGTTTTAAATGTATGCCATGTACCATTAAAAAAACTGACAATAGAAGAGAAAAAAACTCTCTCTGTAACTACATAGAATATTTTATTTAAAGTCATTAAAGAAATAATTTTTCTGTTAGTAATTTTAGTTATTCATCTACAGGCTTACTTAATTTCAGGTATTATTATGAGAAAGTCAATATTTTAGTGAGTATGTATATAGACACCACCTATAAATGTGCACAGGATCTAAGCAGAATGACAAAAAGCTTATTTAGCTGTATTATTCTTTTAAAGGTTTTTATCAGCGTAAGAGCTGCGCATCATTCAGTCACTGATGGAATATGTACTTGATCTTCAATCATGTGAAACATTACCATTACACTCGGTTTCCAAAAGACAAAATGTCCGTCTCTGAAACCACATAGTATTTGTGTCTGGTTGGGGAGCAAACTAAATGTTCACTTGTTGTATTGAAGGTGTTTTGTTAAAACAGTGTGCATATTAATTGTGTGGGCTTTTTGTTTCGAGTTAAGTCATTCTGATAAAGGAAACACATTAAAGCACATTATAGAAAAAAACTGTTCTGCTGAAGTGGTTTAAATCAAATCAGTATCAAAATTTTTTGTGTTAGCAGCACAGAATTAAGTTGAAGTCAGCGAATTATATATTTGGTACCAATAGCAACAACAAAAACATATATCCCACAATACTAAACACTTACAAAAGCTTAGTAAACACCTGCAAATTTCCAGGCACCCTTCAGCAGCAAATCCTAAGACAATAAAACTCCCATCCACACACACACACCATGTGGAAGACTGTGCAGCTGCCCGCACCCATAGCTGCACACACACGGCCTCGCCTTACGGGCTGTGAGCATCACAAACCTCCTCCCTGGCTGCTGGGGCCCTGCACACGCTCAACCCTCCACCCTCCTGCTGCAGAACAGGCACCCCTGCTGCAGATCCACCTGCACCCGTGCTCCCCTGCAGCCCACTGACCCACGCACCATCTGGGAGCGAGGTCCCTCCTCTGTGTCCTTCACTGAAATGCCCCATGGTGGGGTTCCTGTGCCTCACAGGAGGGCTGTCCTGCCCAGGGTTGTTATTCTTACACAGCCTGACACACTCCCTGTATTGGGACAGCCACGTGTTCTTGGATTTGAGGCATAAATATGGAGTTAGTAACTTTTGTTTGGTTTTATAGTTGGAGGGTTATGCCACATGCAAGATGGAAAAATGTACTGCGGTTGGAGAATGTATATCTATCTATCTATCTATCTATCTATCTATCTATCTATCTTCCTCTAAGAAGGTAACGTCTAATTGCACTTGTATACTTCTGATCATTGTCTCCTGAAAAACATATATACCTTCTCTGGAAATCCCATTACATTCAGTTACTTTCTAAATAACTTAAATATTTATACAGGAACATCACCCTTACAAAGGGAAATGAGCATTCCAGGGACACAATGCTCAGTGATAGCAAGTATAATCCTGTTCACCAATTTTAATTCGGAGGCTATCTTTAAATTAGTTATTTTTGTTTTCTAATAATACCAGTTAATAATAGAAACTCTCATTGACTGATATGGTCTTGTTCAACTCCTTCTGTGAATGCTTTGAATTTATTCACAATGGCTCTTCAGGTGCAGATAGCAATGAACTTTGATTAATTATTGCTTTTAGCACATTATCATCCCCGTTCTTCTCTGAGAGCTCATTTATTTAAAGTTGAAAGCTTGAGTTGTTTACCATATGGTTGTTTCTCTTTCAAGACTGATTTTCTTTTATTCACCATTTTTGCTTGTCTCTCTTCTTCACATCCTTGGTTTTTTGTCCATTATTTGCTCTCTTCATTAAAGGAAAAGATACTTAGCTGGGCTGCTTCCAGCTATAGGTGTAGTTTTGACGCCATTTGCAGTCAATCTCACCTTTGTGTTGATTCGTTGAGAATTCATTTTTTACATACAAGCAATTAATTTTACAAGTCCAAGTAAAAGTCCATTCAGGAGGATTTGAGTGTTTTTGCATGTTCAGCTTTTAATTTCAAATTGTATAAAGCCAGTATGTATCTGTGTGGGCAAGTTTTTACATGATAGTCTGTGTTTTGTAGTTGTCCTGGTTGTTCTAAACTGTCATTCTTCTCAACATCCATGCTGTCAGTAGCCAGACAGCTTCAGTTTGATTAGTGAAATATATTGTCAATATGTTACAGGCATAGAGTGGGTTTGGGTTTTTTTGAGAGGTGGTTTTTAATTTTTTTTTTTTTTTTTTATTCTAGGGGCTTTTTCTAGAAATACAATGGATCTTAAGTTCTGTAAGGTTTTCTGAAAGTAGGGACGGCTTATTACTCAAAATGGGCAAGTTGCTTTCAAATAACACTTTTCATTTGGATAACATCATATGGATTTGAAGCATTATGATTCTCATTCTGGAATATGCATGTATTTTACTTCATTTGGAGTTGGGTAGTGAGGGTACACACACCTAGATTAAAATTGTTGTGGACTCCAATTAATGGCGTGGCTGCACCATACGATGATATCCTCTAAAAACCAAAGAGTTAGGGGATTATCTGACCTGCCCCTTTTTCTAAACTAGATAAAGTTTGTCTATTTACAAAGACATCTTCTCTGCCTACTTCATTCATTTTTTAAATGCCTCTGTCCCGAGTCACCCTCAAGAGACAAACATCTGGGAATTAAGTGGGATTTCCTCTCCCTGTGGGCACTAGCACCTAATGCTCCCTCACAGACGAGGCTCTCGGGGCTTGGCAAGGCAACCTCTGTTGTTAGTATGATGTTGGAGGAGGAAAAAATATGTTTTAGTCAAAATTATGTGAGAAGAAACAGAGCTGAGATTCATATGTAGCAATTCTCCATTCTTATTCTGTACTCAATAAAACACCTTGAGTATAAAATAGCTTGTTTCCTGAAAGGATACTGTAACAATAGGTATGAAATAAGGACAGTAAGTAAAAATAAAATACTTCTTAATTTGGTGCATGATTTCAGCTCAGTTTACATGTTGCAGCCTTTTCTACCATCATAATTTCATATTGTCTTTCTCCTCTTAGGAAGAGAATCTTACATGTTTATTGGACATTGCGTGCAGCTTTGGTCACTGAAACATAAAAAAGATATAAAGCCATTAGAGAGCGTCCAAAGGAGGGCAATGAAGATGGTGAAGGGCCTTGAGGGGAAGCCGTATGAGGAGCAGCTGAGGTCACTTGGTCTATTCAGCCTGGAGAAGACTGAGGGGAGACCTCATTGCAGTTACAACTTCCCTGCAAAGGAAGAGGAGGGGCAGGCACTGATCTCTTCTCTGTGGTGACCAGTGACGGGACCCGAGGGAGTAACCTGAATTTGTGTTAGGCGGGGGTTAGATTGGATATCAGGAAAAGGTTCTTCCCCCAGAGGGTGGTTGGGCGCTGGAACAGGCTCCCCAGGGAAGTGGTCACAGCACCAGCCTGACAGAGCTCAAGAAGCATTTTGACAATGCTCTCGGGCACGTGGAGTGACTCTTGGGGATGTCCTGTGCAGGCCTAGGAGTTGGACTCGATCCTTGTTGGTCCCTTCCCACTTGATATATTTGAAATATTTTTTAAAAAAGGAAATAGGCATGAATTTATAATTGTGTGAAATTGACAAGATGTCAGGACAGGAAATATTTATTTTTCTTCTGAACTCTTCTGCACTCTAGGGTAGTCCACATTGGCTGCATTTTCAGCTAGTCTAAACTGCCTGCAGTAGAGGTATTATTCTTTATATCTTCTGAAGCAAAATGCTATTAGGACTGTTATTCATGTTCCTTCAGCAGCTATATTAGGATGAATTCAACTGTACTGAGTTGGTCCAAAAAGGAACAGAATTAAAATTGCTGAGGTGTGAGTAACCCATATTCATATTCCTCTTCTGTTGATTTGGAGAGATAAGAGGTGGAGAGATTGATCTGACTCAGCAAAACTATTTATAGTCAGACTACTTTAAGCTACTTATACTGAGGCTGTTGGCCAGCCATCAGTCTGTTAATTGTCACATATAAACAATTACAGCTAAGCAAAATTTCAGCTTGAACTCAATGCAGACCTCAGCTCTGAGGCCTGTGTTGAAAAAATAAAATATTTATACAGCTTTAGTTTTTGTTCTAAATTAGAATAAAAAGCAAACTTTGGAACCTCAGAAATGATTGCTTATTGGGATCATTATTTCCTGGTAGTCCTTGCTAATGGCATTCCTAATAATATCTGCTCAAAACCAGTCTAAAGGAACACACAGGTAGGATGTTGATAATCCTTTTATCCATTAGTTGAACCCTTTGCTGTGAAAAGAATTTGAAAGATTGCTCTTTCTAAATTCTCTTTCGAGACTAAGGTTACCAGAAAACCTTTGAGTGGCAGAATTATTGTTAGCATAATTGCTGTATGTGTACTTTGGGAGGGACAATTGAAATATTAGCCCTGCTGATACACACTGCTGAAACAGTTGTTCTCATAACCAGCTGCTGGAGGGCATTGTCTTTAACCTGCTTCGCTCTCAAGCCAGGTGCACCTTAATCCGTCAGTTTGCTTGTTGTGGAACTTAATGTCGTGTGAGAAGATTCGTACTGACAAAAAAACTATTCACTAGTTCTAAATTTTAGTAGTTCTTACAATCTCAAAGTACATGTTGTGTGTGTCAAGCTCTGGTTCGACTGAGCAGGATGTATTTCTGACAGCACTTGTAGAGACAGAATTAAAAAGGTATCCTAGAAACAGCTGCTCTTCAAGGCTTTACTGATCTCTCAAATGATGTAAATTGGTAAGTAACAGGAATATCTCCATTCGAATGCATTACTATGGCTATGGCAGTCTTTTAGCTTGCAACATAAATAGCAGATTTTACTTCCCATCACAGTGGCCAGCAAGTAATCCAAATGGATTACTTGAATTCTGGGATGATGTTAAAGGAGACAAGAAAGGTACGGTCCATTCCTTTTGCATAGTTCAAACTGGCCAAGTATGAGATATTAGCAAAATGTGTAAATTAAAGGTCAGTAGGGAATTGTTATAACTTGCCACTTCAAAAAACCTTTTTTTCACTGCGTTTTTGGCACACTTATTTTCTAGTTTCTTATCTTTACTTGCCCCACCCTAGGATATGGAGGATGCTACAGCGTATGGATATTACAGCAAATTTATTTGTTGCCCTCCTGAAAATCCCTGTTTCAATGAGGTGTTTCTGTTTCAGTTTCCTGTTTCAGTTACAGTTGCAGTTAAATTTTTCCGATAAAAACATTTTCAAAAATAGGTTAGCTGAAGAGTATTATGAAAAAGCTTTATTGTGGATGCCATTTATGATGGCCTTTTGCTGTCCACAATACCACATGAGGGAAAGGTTTTAAAAATTGGTTTGGATTTTATTTTATTTAAAAGAGAAAAAATAAGAAAAAAAAACAGATGCTGTTAAGAAACAGTTTCCATTACAGAGCATTGTGCAAGTCTGACTGCAGTGATGAGGTCTTGGCTGTGGCACTGTGAGCATCTTCTACCTAGTGCAGCTCCTTCACACAAGCACAGCCCTTACCTCTCACACTTTGCTGCAAGATCCTGGTGTCATTTTATGAAGAATTAAAGCTCATAGTCTGTAAGGGGCACCCGCATGCACAAAAAGCCTTTATCTTCCCTGGATGTATTGCTGTCTAGTTGCTGAAATGTACTGCTATGCCTGCACTGGTAAGCAGGGGAGGTAGCTGATTTTATTAAACAGTCATAACAACTCTATGCGCAATGTAGACAGCACAAGAGAAATTGGTCTGCTTCTCCTTTGGTCTTCAGGTATTTTTTTGTGGCTATGACTCAGACAAAATTTAGTAGAAATTAAGCAAAATTTCAGTCACCGTCCTCTCAAAAATTTCTGTAGAACTGTAATTGTTCACAGTGGCATACCACATTCTGATAAAGCCATGAATTTCAAAAGTTTTACTGTTGTTCTCATGGACTTGACTTTGCTTCATTTTCTGCTACTGTTATGGATGCATTTTCAGTTCCATGAGGTTCATCGCTCTCATTTTCCATAACCTTGATTTAAATACCAAGTTGCCAGCACTAAGGTAAGTGGCTAGGGTAAGTGGTAAATGGTAATGGCTTTTCAGTATTAATTCTATGATTAACTCAGCAGAAATCTATCTATAGCACATCAAGGACTAAGCAGACTCAATTTTCTTGATGAAAGATGGAATTTTTTAGGTGTAATGGAGGTAGATGGACATAGCATTTTTTTTTGTTCCATTTAATAGTGACATGTTAGTTACATTGTTCTCAATCTCATGTCAGGAAATGTACATGTTCATATAACAATCAGAGTTTCATTTGAAAGGTCTTCTAAAATATAAGAAGCAGCTGTCAGTGAAGAATGTGACTATGCCACTAAGAATGGAGAAATTATGGAGACTTTTGTATGGGTAAAGAAATTTAAGGAACTAATGCTGTTTAAGGCAGGACAGTATGAAAAGGGATGTGATGTGACCAGCATGGGAATCTGCTGGTTATGTACCTTCCTAAAGCACATTCTGCCATCAGTGCACTTTTTCTGTGGTTGTGATGTTAATTGCTGTCAGAGGGTCCTGGTGATGTGTACTTTACACTATGTGAAATTTTCCTGTGGATGTAGATGAGTTCACTGAGGCTGAATAATTTTCATCTTCTTATATCTGCAAGACTGTATCAGCCTTTGTGTGCTCAAAGTGAATCTCCACTGTTATTCCTTGAAATAGATACACAAGATTCTGTTTTTCCATGCTTTTGCAATCTGCATCCTAGGCATGATTTTATTATAAAATGAGGATGAAAATTCATTCATCTGTAATTATATAATCTCATTTGGCATCTAACTCTAGGACAAGAAATCAGTGATTTAATTTCCTTTCAAAGTCTTTGTCTATCAAATACAAAACAAGCTTAGTAATTACCTCTTAGTTATTGTGAGAACTGTGCCTTCAGTATTACATTTCTAATTGATTTTAGTTAAGGAAATTTATTTTTATAGATCACTCAGCTGGCTGTTTCAGGCTGGGTGATTCTCCTTTGTTTTCAGTGTAGAAAGCAAGGTCTATTGATTACGTTAAGAGAAATTCATATCATCCTTCTGGTAGATACAATAGGATGCATATAATGTACTTACCTGAGTACACAATATATTTTCATTTTGCATGTGACAATTTAATCCAAAATGTTTTATAAATATTCTCAGAACACCCCACTAGAGATCTGTAGTGTGCCTGAAACTTCCAAGAGCTTCATCATCAAATTAAAATTAGTTTTATATTTTAACTGTGGGTGAGATAAACCCATCCTTTGTGTGGAAGTATCACATTTATAGTCCAGTCAATTGTGCGGGCAGAATCTGTATGTTTTTAACCATTAATTCACAAGTCTCTTGTTGGTGAAATTTTATTGCATGCCTTGAACTGAATTAAACACAGGCTTGTGCTTAAATATAAAAGATCTAATGTAAAATGCACTGGACAGACAGTCTTGTTACCACAAGCTGTTCTACTTGGAGCATGCAGAGGCTCAGCAGGAGTCAATCCCTTTCGTATATGTGGAGCGGTACTAATCCCATGAACATCAGCCTGATATTGGATCCATTCTCTATCCCAGTTCTGCTGCCCAAAGGTGGCCTCTGGCCTTTGTGTGCTCATGTCCATGAGTGATGGATCATTGCAAGACAACTCTGCAACATGCCTCATTCCCAAGGGAAACTTCACTCCCTTATAGGAAGCCCTTCTGTCCTATCATTCCTATGTCCAGCCAGTTCAAACTCTTCTGCAGCTGGACCTTCTCCTCCATGCCAGGTCATTTCTTGATCACAAATTACCAATTCTGAGCAGCTACAGTTTGATTTTCCCTTTCATTCTACTGTGTATGCACACAAGCCCCATAACTTGCCCACTTTTGTCAGATTTTCAGAGGATCAGAAAAATGGGAACTTTGTGGCAAAAGGCTGCTCTTCCAGCAGAGAATGAGGGCTTCTTTGAAGCATGGGGACACTAGAACTATAGCCTGACAACCCTTGACAGAAATTTCGACCTAACAACATAGGCTGGAAATCCTCCACCAACTAAGCGGTCACACTTTGGATACTTTATGATTTATCATAGTGCATCTTGTTCTGTCATTGACACAAAGCTGTCTCAACTCCATCACTGGCATAATTTTGTTTCAAAGAGGTATTTGGTCATAACTAGCAGACAAAAGAAATTCCAGTCCGTAGCTCCTAATCCCACCACTTGATGTGGATATATATGTATCTGTCTTTTTGTTTTACAGATCAGGATTTCTATTTTTGCATTTGAACAAACTGTGCCAGAAAATGAATTAATTAGCTATTGAGATGAAATAAATTGACTAGGTTCATGAAGTATGTTGGTCTCTGGTGAGATTGTTCTAAGCATATGAAAGTTGTGGGATTTTCTTTAATCAAATAAATGTTTCAGAATATATGTAAATTTTTACAAGTGATGTTCCTTAGGGGAATGTAGTGTAGTCATCACTGAAGGACGTCAGCTACTTTCTCATCAGTGGTTAATGGAGCTGGTAGTCTTGGCTTCAATGTCGTTGTGTCAACAATCCAAGAAATACATCATTGTCAAAAATACAATAATTGGAGGATCAGGACTTGTGAGGTCGCTGGTAATCTTTATCTCTATTGACTTCAGCTAAGTACAAACCAAGTAGGCAATTGTTTTAACGTTAGCTGTTAACATCAGCTGAAGTCTAAACCACCATTTCAATCTGAATGATTGAAGAGCATCTTGTAGATAGTGTCATGAAATAAGAGTTGTGGAATTTTTGAAAAGAACATTAGAAAAAGATCTGTTTGGGAATATGGACTTAAAATCAGAAGCCTGTAATATGTACAGCAGAAAGAAAACTTTACAAGAAGAAGCTTGATAACACACTAAGTTCTCTGTTTATGAGGTGATAGAAACATATGTATTCTACTAAGTATGAATTACAGCTAAAAAATTATATTCTTCAAATGCTTTCTATTTTTCATAGCTGGAGGGAATCTTTTCATATTGTTGCAAAAACTGTCAGTGTGTTTACCTGAATCATTCCAGTTAGAAGGAAGATTTGCTTCCTTGAAATTAATGCATTTATTTCAGGTTTATTTTCAAGACAATTAATTCAAATAAGCAAATTTTAGTTTTGAGTGGGGTTTTTTTGGTTCGGTTTGGTTTTATTTTTTGTTTTGGTTTTTTAATTTTATTTTTCTGCAACAATACTTATCTAAATTTACTTTTTTATATGCAGGTTAATGCAATTGAAAATGTTTGTCAGAAGTTTCGGTGTCTTTAAAATGAAATCAATCGCTGGCATGTTGATCTGTACAAACAAATATATACTTAATGAGAAAACTATAATTTTGGTACACCAAAAAATCAGAACTTATCTCTAATAAGACACAAGTCAAGTTGTTAAAGGTGGGGAAATACACTTTTCCTTGTGCTAGCCAATAAAACAACAGTTATAGAGACAAGGTTACTCTGATTCTTACACAACAGTGATGGCTTTTACAGAGACCATTTAATGACGTGAACATAAAGGAAATATTTTAGATCATCCCCATAAACTGTGTATTTTGCTATGAAGCATATAAACCTGTGAAATTAAGGTGAATAGGATGTTTCTACTATCTATATTGTAATAACGCAAGCTCTGCAGTAGAGTAAGAGTTGAGCTTCATCGTATTTCAAGGGTGGCAGGTAAATTCACACTTACAGAAAATTGGATATGGCAAGTCTAATATTTCGTGAATTAAGACATTTTCAAAGGGATGAGGAATAGACAAATATTTTCAGGCAGTATTTAAAAAAAATACATGCCAATGCTATATACATACATATGCAGGTCTGTATAGATTTACAGTAATAGAAGTACACATTTATAAATATATATGTAGGGTAGAACTAGGGATGGCAAGAACACACTACCATAAGAGTATTCTCTCAGAAAAAAATATGCCGGCATTGTCTGTTTGTCAATGAGCCTTTAATATCTTGAAGTCAAGGGGTAAGATACTTAAATACTATAAATGGTTATTACTTTTCTGAAATCACTGCACAAATAGAGAGCAAAGGATATGTCCCAATGATTCTTCCACAACAGAGTATGAGAGGGTATGATGTCATTCACATAACATGTGCAAAACAAAAGTTAGGATGAGAAAAGCCTTATAAAGGTGCTCCTTGGCAAAATAAACTGTTCCCGGTGCTCTGCCTATAGTGCTTTGTCCAATATGCTGACACTGGTAAACCAAAAGTCCAGTCATTACATTCTCCTTCGTTCAAAAAAAGCTGAGTCAGAAGTTGGTGCTAGGTATTTTCTTTCTGTCATCTGTGAGATTAGTATTTATACCTGAATAGTTTGTTGGTTAGCTGCTGTGGCAGTAAACAGTGCTGCAGAGGGACTACAAAACACAGTTGATACCAACTTCATAAAATAGTTGCTTTAGAAAGGTTTCTTGCTTGGGTTGATAATACAAAATGAACAGAAATCCAGGAAGAGAGGCTAGCCTGGGGAGGACTGTATAGTACAGTGAATCTTCTTCTTGGAAAACTCAAAAAAGGAACTGAGAGACTGAACAAATTGCACTCATCTCTTGTCAGACAGGAGCATGCTGCTAGGTACTCAGGCACCTTGCAAACTGTGCTAAATAAAAGCTTTCAGAGGACAGGGATGTTTATCCTAAACTAAATCAGTGGCAATAGTTTTAACAGATGAATTTTATTTTCAGGTGCAGTGATTGTCTCCAGGATTTGAACCCACTAAGTCTTAAGGTATGTTATTTATAATTTCCGTAGTAAAACAACTCAATCTGAGTATGCCTTCTATTACTGTTTGTGTTTATGTTGCAAGACAGTTAAAATTTAAATTGTTTTAGTCTCATGTTTGCAAATGTTAAGAAATTTTTTCCTGTATGTGAAAGATGGGATGTGTGTATATTTTGTTCTTTTGGTTCGCAAGTGGGTCACAGGTCATATATATTGTCATTCTTAAATGGATGAAATTGCTTTAAAAAATTTATGGACTGGTAAGTTTTGTTCTGCTTTGTGACTTACATTCGTAAATCATTAAATCTGAAAAAGCAAGAAAAATGCAATCTCTGTATGATTATATTAAACTTTTCTTTACTGAGCCTTCATTTTGTATCAAAGGTCATGCTCCTGTAACTCATTATTTGAGAACCTCATCTTTCCATTTTTTATAAAATACGGTGCTAGATCCAACAATGTGAATATGAAAATTTAAAAAAAAAAAAAAAAAAAAAAAGAAAAAGAAAAAGAAGAAAAGAAAAAGAAAAAGAAAAAGAAAAAGAAAAAGAAAAAGAAAAAGAAAAAGAAAAAGAAAAAGAGGAAAAGGAAAAGGAAAAGGAAAGGAAGTTCCAGGAAGGGAAGGGAAGGGAAGTTCCGGGAAGGGAAGTTCCGGAAAGGAAAGGAAAGGAAAGGAAAGGAAAGGAAAGGAAAGGAAAGGAAAGGAAAGGA
>VZTG01021102.1:375829-413391 GCA_013397845.1 Melanocharis versteri | reverse complement strand
TCCTTCCCTCCTTCCCTCTTTCCCTCTTCCTTCCCTCCCTCCCTCCCTCCCTCCCCCCTTTTTGTTCTTCTCCAGGCTGATTACAGTAGTGTTAGGGAATAGTGAAGATTTTTAATATCATTTGAATGTCCTTGAAAACAAACTGGTCCTTTTGCTGGGATCCAGGATGTTGCTGAATTATGGTTGAGGTCTTATTTACATTGTCTTTTATCTCACCCTACACTGTAGCTCCAAAAAGACCTCCAAACCTGTAACAAGAGATTGTGATGGTACCATCACAATACTTTCTATTCTAAAAGTTCCCACTCTTTGTTCCAAATACCTTTCAACTTTCTTCTTTGTTTTGTTGCTATGCTACATCTGAAATCACTCTGTCACAAACCCACTGAAAGGTCTGAACATTCAGAACCAACATTTCAAACAAGTCGTCAGAACTGATATTATATTGCATCTGTGTTCTTTTCTCTCAGCCAGCTCTTTTTCCCCACCCTTTGTCTGCATTCTTGATTTAAATGTTAAACCCTTGGGTCAGTTAATAGTCCATACCATTTATACTGTAAGATACAGCATAAAATTCCTGTTATGGTGCCCTCTTTTTCCATTAGCACTACTAAAAAAATTATGATAAAAAAATAGAGTGAGAGACTAATATCTCCCCAGAGTTTACACAGAACAAGCCAAAGAGCAGTTCTCCACATCTCTCATTTCTTTCTTCTTTGGGACTGAGGCATAGTCATGAAATTGCTAAGCAAGACTAACAAAATGCTAATACTGCAATTAGCAGTGAAATTCTCAAACCTGAGTGGAATTTCAGGCCATCACAGAGTCTAAGCTCCCAAGGTGTGAAGAAATAGCAGAGTGCTGTCACCAGTAATATCATGAAGCCTCTCATATACGGAAATTAGATTCTGCTTCAATAAAACATCCCTGAACAAAGAAAGTGCAAAATGTAGCCACTTTATTTATTTTGTTTCCCAGATGGTGGAAATGTGACAGAATGTGTAGGCTTATTTTCCATGCCTTGCTTGTTTGATTTTGCTAGCCCCTACTAAGTAGTACACTATTAGGTGTTTTTTTGTTCTGTGGGATTATGCTTTTAAAAGTATTCTCCAGACTTTACCCTTACTGTCTCTCCAGTGTTACCTCAGTTCACTTTCAAAAATTGGACTGCAGTAATGGTAAAAATGAACAAGAGAATGAAATTGATGTTAAATATTAAACCTGTCTACTTAAATAGGGTTCTGGGGGGTTAGCTATAGTGGCATGTCCTTCTTGTGCAGATTCTTTATTTAAATGCCAGTTTTGATGAATATCTGTGACTTCAAAAGTCACTGCTACTATTCTTGCACTGAACCCACTGCTTAGCAGAGTAAAGACAAAATAAACTTTCTCCTTTTTTTACTGTTGTAAAACAATGTGTTACTATACCAGAGTTTACACTGATACATCTCAAAGTACTGTGAAGTAAACAGAAACTGTTGGTTTTTTTCATTCTTTCAACCATTTATAGGACTTCATGGAATCACAGAATGGATAAGGGTGGCAGACATCTCTGGAGATAGTCTAGATCAGTGCCCTTGCTCAGAGCAGAATCAGCTAGATTGGGTAACTTAGGACTATGTACAGTCAGATTTTGAGTATCTCCAAGGATGGCAACCTCACAGTCTCCTGAGGAACCTACTCCAGTGTTGAAACAACATCACAGTAAAAATTGCTTTTTTATGTTCAGACAAAATTTCATTTATTTCAGTTTGTGGCTGTCTCTTGTCTTCCCACTTGTCACTACTGCAAAGAGTTTAACTTCATCTCCTTCAGTTGCTCCTGATATATATTTATACACATTGATAAGATTCCCCGAAGCCCTTTTTCTCCATGCTGGAGAGTCCCAGCCGCTGTCGGCCACTCCTCATGTAAGACAAGCTCCAGTCCGTTACCTTTGTGGCCCTGTGCCGAAGTTGCTCTGGTGTGTTCACGTCATTTGTTTTGGAGAGGGCAGAGCTGTGCACAGCCCTCTCAGTCTGTCTCACCAGGTCTGAGCAGAGGGGAAGGACCAGATGCCTCGATCTGCAAGCGACATTTCTGCTAATGCAGACCCTCTTCTGCAATGGTAACGTGCTGGAGTATGGTCAGCTTGTCTCCCAGGAACTCCAGGTTCTTCTCTGCAGATCTGGTTTCCAGCCAGTCAACTCCCACCGCGCACTTGTGCTGAAAGTGTCATTCCTCCCCAGATACAGGGGTTTGCATTTGCCTTTACTGAGCTGCATGAAGTTCCTGTTGACACATTACTCCGGCGTGTTGATGCCCTCTAAGTGGCAGTAGATTCATCCGATGTATCAACCACTCCTTCCTGTTCTGTATCGTGTTCAAATTACTAAAGGTGAACTCTTCTTAACTTCTGTATATGGTGGTACAACAACCCTGAGCCTGGCAGAGGTGATCCTTGAAAATCAATCAACTTTTCCCTGATAAAGTAAGGAAAAAAATGACAGTGAACACAAGTGGGTCTGCTAAAAGAACTCTTCAGAAGAGGACAAGAAAAGTAATTCCTAAATAATAATTTTTTTCACTTTTACTGTTCACAGTGATCTAAATTTCATTTATGAGCTCCTCTGATCTAAAGCTCTGCCATGGATTCTGAGTCAAAAATTGCTGGCAAGCAGTGGATGTTCTCAGTGTTGAGCCTCTCCTTTTCTGAAAAATTGTAATTTATTGAGTAGTCAAGGTATAACCTATTTTCAGTACCGAGGATATGAGCACAAAATTTGAGTTGTCTGCTGGGTGACTTGTTTTTCCTAGAAATACCAGACACTATACACACAAGTGCAATCAAAGATAGTTTGCTTTTTTGTTTCCCCGCTTCCCCACTTTGTGTTGATTCTTAATTTATTCATATAAATCCTGTTGAATTCTCATCACATTGTTTCTCTTTGTTGCTCAATATTTCTTTCTCAGGATTTCTCTACAGACCTCAGCTCCTCATTTATTTCTGTTGGATTTTGTATTGATATTTGCTCCATCGGTTTTATGGTGGCTCTGACCTCTGAAACATAATTGACAGATATCATGGTTTAACCCTGGCTGGAAACTAAGCCCCAGATAGCCACTCCTTCACTCCCTCCTGAAGGGTTAAAGTGAGTAAACTTTTGAGGATTAGGATAAAGACAGTTCAAGGGGTAAAGCAGAGGAAAACAAGGAAATCATTCACTACTTCCCATCCCCAGGCAGCTGTTCAGCCATATCCAGGAAAGCAGGGCTCCATCATGCCTAATGTAGAATCAGGCAGACAAATGCCATCCCTCCAAACGTCTCCTCCCCGTCGTTTTTTCCCTCCAATTTTATATGCTGAGCCGGATGCCATGTGGTAAGGGATATCCCTTGGGTCATTTGGGATCTGCTGTCACAGAAACTCACCTCCCAACTTTCTGTGCACCCTTTAACCTCCTCACTGGTGGCATAGGTGAGGAGCAACAAAGGCCTTGTGTCTGCCGTAGCATGGCTCAGCAGCAGCAAAAATATCCCTGTGTTAGCAATACTGTTTCCAGAACAAATGCAAACAAAGCCCCATACTAGTTACTAAGGAGAAAACTAACCCCATTCCAGCCAAAACCAGCAAAACAGAGTATCAAACATATCTTTTCTTTCCCTTTTTTTTTTTTTCTGCGCTATCTTCAGAGCTTAGTTATTTATACGAGATCTTACAAAGCCACCTGTGGCCACATATTTGACTTTTCATCCTTAAAATCTGTTGATACCTCTCAGCCAGTGCTTGCCTTGCACACAGTCTACTCCATATTCTTTGTCTTTCTCTTCCCTTGTTTCACCCTCTAATCCTGTGAAAGATGGCTTTGGAGCATTCTGAAGCAGGAATCTTCCTTCATGGTATCCTCAACTAACAAGTGATCTCCATTTGTTAGCACAGATGTGTGGATTTGGGTTAGCATACTACTGGGAATTTTGCCTGTTGCTCTATCTATTGGTATTTAGAGACAAGTGCCTACCCTCACTGGGTTAAGTACCATTCCTGTCTACTTTTTCTACTATAGATTGTTCTAATTTTAAGCAGTTCTCTTTTACTTTTGACACCAAAATTGGCCGGAGGTATTAGAAAGCAGGCATTCCGTATTACAATGCTGGACACATTTGGAGGATTTTCTTCGAATTGAATATGTGCCATGAAACTTTACAAAAGGGTGTTTGTTCCATCGGATCATACACATTCATTACAACATACTTCCTAGCTAATAGATAAACATCACTTTTCCCAGCACTAACTTATATGCCTCAACCCCTTACTGGAACTCCTTTTGTGGTCTTAGAGGGTCGTCTAAAGGAGTTTCTGGTGGTTGTATTCACCGAGAGCCCCTAAAACTGTAATTGGCCCTGCCTTGAACTTTTCTTTGGGTGTGCACTGTTGTTTCTTTTTAACATAACTCTGCCACAAATATCACTTAGGTTCCTCATTATCTGTTTATCCACTGATTCCAGCTACATTTAGCATCCTGTGTGTCTACTTTTACATTCTTTTAACTAATTGATAGTTAGTTTTAAGCTTTATTTTCCAACTTCAAGGGAACTGAACATTTCTGCTCTCCATGCTGTCTGTCACTTTAGAGAAGTAAAAGGTCAAGGTCAGGCATCAGTTCTCATCTTGACCATTTCAGCCTAGTTTCCCTTTTTCTGACTCATGAATGCCCTTTGTCTATGCCATGATCAAATTCTGGTTTCTGGAGATCTCAATCTTTATCCAGCTGATTCATCCCTCAGTTAAATTATCTTCTGTCTTTGTCACTTACACTAAAGATCAAAGTTGGTCATACAATCCTGATGCATCCAAATCTGAAATCTTAGTTAATTTCTTTCACTGTAAGATGCAAAAATATCACACAAGTTTAGATAAATATTTGGAGTGTTTAACCATACACAGTCTGATATATTCTGAATTTTATGACAACAATTTAATACAATTTTCCATTGCATTTCTGGAAGATGCTCATAAAAGCTTTACTTTTTGTTTATACTCCTTTATGTGTCTATGACATTATGTTTCTGGAGAAAACAACTCTGCTCCATCAGAGATATTATGATGGAAATCACAAACTAAGAAAAAGCATCCTTTCCCATGTATTTTGAGTTCCATAATAAACTTATTCTGATACATATTAGTGTATTCCTTCCTCAGTTTCAGTAAAATTCAGTTCTGTGTTTGATCATGGAGACCCACACATCAATCAGTGACTGATCTGTCTGCACTGGACTAGATTAAAAAAATCCATCAGCATCTCTATGCAACTTATTCAGTTGATTGTCAAAGTATGTTCCACTAATCTTTATCTTTGCCTGCATTCCTCTCACCTGGTGTATGATGAAAGATAATGCTGTAATTCCTGACCATTTAGTCCACTACATTCCTAAAACCGTGAATATGGTTGTTCTTCCATTTGAAGTCATGGATGATAAATTTTTTATGCTTGGAAACTTTGTTTTTCATGGTAATGCATCATGCTTCAGATGCACTGAACTCTCACTTCCAAACTGGGTGAAATGAAATCTTGTCCCTTTTTTAGAAACATTTTCTGTTTGTGCAACTTTTATAACATCTGCTAATGACTGATGAAGGCTGAACAACAGTTCCTCTTTTGATCCATTCATTTTAGTTCAGTTGTTGCAGGCTAAAAAGTTTAATTTGTTTAGAAGACATGCTATATGTTAACTTCTGAAATGCTTTGCAAAACTAATTTTACTGTAATTTTCATTCAGATATTTCTCAATGTGGACAGAAGGTTTTCTTTTTATCTTACATACATATGTATGGAACTAACTTGTCTGTGTACATGTTTTCCTATTCTCTATTAAAAACCATATGCAACATTTGTGGGAGGGAAACACGAAGAATTTTTGAGATGTTTAGGAGCAGTGCCCTTTAAATTTCAACAGGGACTGAAATAAAAAATTAAGGCTCCTAAGGAAAGTATAGATCTCTGTATCTACTGGATGAACTTGTCATTATCTGAGTGCCATTTGGTATTCTCCATGATATCTGTTCATTGGTCTAAACATTTCAGTGACAGAGAACAGATGGTAAAATAGCTTTATTAAGTACTCTCATCTAAATTATTCATCCTTCAATGAAGAGGTAGGTGCACTGTAGTTTAAACTCTGAAAAAAACCCAGCTAGAATGTAACAGAAATATCCACTTGAATTGCAAGTCATATGAGAAGTGACTGAGAGACTGGGGGTTGTTTACCCTGCAGAAATGAAAGCTCGGGTGAGACCTTATAATTCCCTACAAGTACGTGAAAGGAGATTGTGGAAAGATAGAGCTTGGCCTCTTATCCCAGGAAACCAGGACAAGAGGACATACCCTTGAACCACGCCTGGTAAGGTTCAGGTTGGATGTCATGGAAGGGGTTGGTAAACAATGGAACCAACTGCTCGGGGCAGTGGTGGGGCCACCATCCCTGCAGGAATTCTAGAAATGACTGGACATGGCACTTAGCGGTATGGTCTAGATCAGTCAAAGTTTGGACTCAATGATCTTAGAGGTCTTTTCCAACATAAATCGAAGAATCGCAGAATATGTCATGTTGGAAGGGGCCCACAAGTATTGTCAAAGTCCAAATCCTGGACAGGACGGTCCCTGCACAGGACATCCCCAGAATCATACCATGTGCCTGAGAGCTTTGTCCAAATGCTTCTTGAACTCTGTCAGGCTTCGTGCTGTGACCACTTCCCTGGGGAGCCTGCCCAAGCACCTTCTGAGCGAAAAACCTTTTCGTAATATCCAACCTAAATCTCCCCTGAAACAACTTCAGGCCATTCCCTCAGGTCCTGTCACTGCTCACCACAGAGAAGAGATCAGTGTCTGCCCCTCCTCATCCCCTCAGGAGGAAGCTGTAACTGCAGTGAGGTCTCTCCTCAATCTCCTCTTCTCCAGGCTGAACAGACCGAGTGACCTCAGCTGCTGCTCATACAGCTTCCTCTCAAAGCCCATCATCATCTTTGTTGCCCTCCCTTGGACACTGTCTAATGGCTTTATATCTTTTTAATATCTTGGCAAATATAAAAACTGCCAAAAAATTTGGCAAATATAAAAACTGCCCAAAACTGCCCCCAGCACTCAAGGTGAGGCAGCCCCAGTGCAGAGCAGAGCAGGACAATCCCCTCACTTGCCCTGCTGGCGATGCTGTGCCTGATGCTCCCCAGGACCTGGGTGGCCCTCATGGCTGCCAGTGCAGTGCTGACTCACGTTCACCTTGCCACCGACCAAGATCCACAGGTTCCTTTCCGTGGCACTGCTTTTCATCATCTCAGTCTGCAGTGTATATATACATCCATGATTGCCCTGTCCCATGCGCAGAATCTGGCACTTGCTCTTGTTGAACTTCATATTGTTGATGATTGCCCAGCCCTCTTATTTGTCCAGGTCTCTCTGCAGGGTCTCCCTGCCTTAGGGAGAGTCAGCAGCCTCCCCCAATTTTGTATTGACTGCAAACTTACTTAGTATCCCTTCCAGTCCTGCATCTGCGCAATTAATGAAGATGTTGAAGAGCACAGGGCTGAGGATAGAGTCCTGCGGAAGACCACCAGTGGCAGTTCCTCAGTCTGATGTCACCCCATTCACTGTAACCCTTCATGCCTGACCTGTGAGCAAGTTGCTCACCCATCTCATGATGTGTTTATCCAGCTGAACACTGGACATTTTGTCCAGAAGGTTTCTGTGAGACACAATATCAAAAGCTTTTTTGAAATCCAAAAAGATTACACCAGCTGGCTTTCCCATATCAACTAGGTGGGTTACCTCGTCATAAAAAGAAAAAAGATTTGTTAAGCAGGATTTTCTCTCCAAGAAGCCGTGCTGGTGACCGTGTTGTCATTCAGGTGTTTTTCAATATCTCCCAGATTAGTCTTCTCTAGAACCAGGCCATGAAGCGATATTGACAGGCCTGTATTTTCCAGGCTCATTCTTCTTGCCCTTTTTAAAGATTAGAACAACTTTCCTCAGCCTTCTGTCAGCTGGGACCTCTCCAGATTCCCAAGACCGTTCAAAAAATCATCAAGAGAGGCTTTGTGATGAAATCAGTCAGCTCTATAACTATTTTTTGAATAAATTTTCTACCTACAGTGGTATGCAGCATTTCTGTGTTCCTGCCTCATCACCTGGTGTTGCTCCCACACACACCTTCCTTTTTATTTGCCTCATCTCTGAAAGAAGATCCCTGTCAGCCAGGCTGGTCTTTTGTCCTGCTTGCTTGACTTCTGACATTTTGGAATTGCCTGTTGCTGTGCCCTTAGGAGGTGGTGCTTAAAAAAGTGATCACTGACTGACCCCAGTGACTTCGAAAGCATTTTTTCAGGGAGCATTGCTCATTAGCTCATTGAGCAGAAGCGATTCTGTGATTTTGTGAATTACCGACGTGTACTTATAAGTGGTAGCAATTTTTTTTAAGAAATATTGCAACTCTACAGAAGCAGAGTGCTAGAAAAATATCATAACTATCTTTCAATATGCCACCTGAATTCTTTACTTGTTTTACTTAGTAAAGAGAAGAGAGTGCTATTGGTATGAGTTTGCATTGCATCATCCAGTTGCATGTTACAATTTTCCATTAAAGATACTGAACAAAATGGCACTCAGCAAAGCTCTCATGAAACAACTGTAATTGTACTGAAACCTTTCCCTGACCTTTCTCAGATAAGATTCTGTTAGGTTCAGGAGAAGTTATTAATTTTGAAATTCAAATGAGAAAAGACTTACAAGTCTATGTCTGAAAATCTGCAATTTCTTTAGAAAAGATAAATACTATTTCTTATTACAGTTTAATGGGTCAATAAGTGCAACAGAATTGCATATACTCAGCTATAACACGTTGTCTGGAACATGAGCTTCTCAGTCTCCATCTCATTTACCAAGTGATATTTATGGCTTTATACTCCTTTATGCTCGTGTTTCCTTATACTAAGACATGCTTGAGTATATTTCAATAAAAATGTAAGAATATCTGTGTTTTCCAGGTCCATTTCAAACATTCTGAGTGTGGTGCCATGAGAGATGCTTTTGTCCATGAGAGGCTGGGGTTATTATGATCAAGTGCTGTATTTTGACTTCACCCAGTGGCTAAAAGATTTGTGCGGTAAAGAGGAAGTGTTGGACTTTTGAAAGCATTAAACAGGTAAGTATATTGAAATAGGGCTTTTTTATTTACAGTTTTTAGGCTTTTTTCAGTTGCAGGTTCTATCTCACTTCTCCCTCCATCCAAAAAAATCTATTTCTCAATCAAAAATGCAGATAACCATTGCAATTTTAGTTCTGAGCAGCTCTTTATTTTGTGCAGTAAATTGTTTTCTTTACAGAAAACATGTTTCTGACAAAGGGAGGCTGAATTGTTTCCTTACATTGTGATAGCAAGAAGAATCTCTACACCCAATAGCATATAACCACTGTGAGAACAATGAAAAAAATGTAAATAATTGGGTTAAGAGAGAATGTAAACTAGCTAACTATACTGTGCTTTCTGAAAAGACCTGGCAATCGTGTGTTTTAGACCTGGAGGCTTTGAGTGACTGCAAATACCACGTCTTTCCTTCAGGGCTATTATGAATGTGCAATAGACTGATAGCTCCAAGTTCATCTAAGGCTGTTTACGGTAGTCTACTTACAAAATGAAGCGAGAAGTGAGCATATCTGGGAGTTCAGGAATGAGTTGCTCCTGTGATTTACTGAGGGTATTTTGAGCTTGACAGACTTGGAACTGCTACTACAACTTTGTTTCTCTTTGATTTTTTCTTCAATTTTTTCCTTGTTTCGAAATCTGGTGTTTTTAATGATTCTCTTAAGTCACTTGTGATTTCTTTGATTTAATTTAAAGGCTATTTTCTTCTTGGAATAAAAGGCTCCTAAGCCATGTAAATACTTGAAAAGATAATGTTCGTTTCTATCTAAAGTATTCTGTGATTCGCCATGATGGAAAAAGGTACGTAAAAGATTGTGTCTTAAGAATCAGTAAGCAAAAAAAAAGAACCTTTAGTCCTTTGCGCTTTTTATTTTAATTGTCTTTTTATTGTTAGTTATCTTTAGATTTCTGAGGCTGTAATGACAAACACTTCCTGAAAGAAAACAAGTTTCTATAAATCTTTTTCCCTTTCCATTTGAGGTCAGGTGATTAATTTTACTAGAATTATTATATTTTTTTTTAATTCTTAAAGGTAAAATATGTTTGTGTACTTAAAACAGGGAAAATACGACTGACACTATACTGATCCTTTAATTAGTATACTGTCTCACTGGAAAATCAAGGATGATTTCTTCCTGTTCTTTTTCTTTTCTTTTCTAGTCTTCTATCCCATTTCAGTCTTTTAACAAATTTACCTACATCTGAGAGCTTAAGATGTAAGCAAATTGTGTTGGCAGTGGTGCATATTGGAACTGTCCATTTCTCTGCTTTGCACTATAGGTTCTCCTCCCCATTGAGTCTTTGAGTCTTTACTGCCCTTAGATTACTTAAATACAGCTTTACACAGTGGGCCGTATCATCCCAGAATGGGTCAATATAGAGAGCTTTCGTCTCTTCAAACTCACCCCCCTAAGCATTTGTAGAAATGAAATCTCATAATCCTGTTTCTCAAATTTATGTTTCAATTAAAAACAAAGTCACTTCTTCTGAACTTTATTTCTCTAAGTCAGCTTCTATCTCTCAGGTTTTATCCTTCTATTCATTATTTTATCACCTCATCAATCAATAAATTTCAATTGTCTAGCAATTTCAGCAGGCCAACAAAGGAAATAAAATGTACCAAACACCACCATGCTCTCTAATAAAAAAAATGAGCTCCTAGGGAAAGTTACAAAAATTGTTTCATTACAGAGTGTCGTACAAAAAGATGAGGCAAAGACAAGACAAGTATGGAGAAAGGCTTAGGGACACCTTGCGTGTGTCAACACAAGTATCCTGTTGCTGACAAGAGAAGGTAAATCCACATAACACTGTGACTTCTTCAATAAAGTCTTCCCTGTCACAAGTCAAGGAGCAGCTGAAAAGCAGAAAACATCCAATCTAGGTCAGGTTAGCAATCAAGGTCCTGAATCTTAATGTTATTTTAATATTTTTCAAGTATTTTAAAAATCTGTAAACCCCTTTGAATGTTCATCACTCCACAGAAATAGGTAAATTGGAAAGAAGAAAATATAAAAGGAAAAAAAATATGGATCACTGTGTCAAGGGAAATGCCAAGTTATTTGAGTCACTCCTTCTAGTTCCCAACCCTTTGCCATGTAAAATGTGGTTACATAAAAATTGATATAAAGGTCTCTTCTTAGTCCTCTTTTTTCTCAGTGTCCTGTTGAGTTAAATTTCTATCCCACCATAGGCACATTTAAAATGTTCCACTCTTTTCCACAGACATTTCTGTACATAACAAAAGTTCAAGTTGTAGTTTGATTGTCTGAGGATTTTGTCAAATTCAAATGGCACTTTGAACTTTCTTTCTTTACAATTCCATTCTTTAAAAGTTCAAGTTTTATGAGAGTTTGCTTTTCTATTCTTATTGTCTGATCTGTTGTGGCACTGTGAAGAAAACATGTATTTGCACACATCTGGGACTACAAGAGCATCATCCTGTGATGCGATGGGAATGAACAAACGACTGCCTCAGTGTGATGCAGCTTGATGGTGCTATTCTAGTTGGTGACATTTCAATGCATATTGTCAAAGCAAACATACTTAGCAGCCAGTGTACATTGAGGTATGAAGCTCCTAAATTAGATGTGAACAATATCTCATGGTCTGTCAAATAAATAGTATGCATTTTAAGAACTCTTTAAATGAACATTGGAAATGATACATTTTAACAGCTTCAGATGAGCTGTCCAAGTTGGTTGAATAATACCCCATTCTTTCTTCCTACAAGAAGGGAGGAGGTAGAATGGAAATCTTCTAATAGATGATCATGCAGTAAAATCACCTTTAAAATGACCTTTGCAATCTCTGTATCTTGACAAGTGAAATTTCATGTGTCTCACAGCAGATTCAGTGCTCCAAGGTTTTGTGAGTGAAAATAACTTCCTGAAAAAAGCTGAANAAAATGAACTGTGAGTTAAAACGGTGCTATGGAGAAAAGTTAGCTTGGATGATGAAGATAATAATAATAATAATAATAATAATAATAATAATAATAATAATAATAATAATAATAATAATAATAATAATATTAATGATAATAATCCATTATTAATATTGCAATGCAAGTTTTTTGGTTGAAGCCTATTAATTCAGGGAAACATATATGTATTAACATTATTAAACATCTCTCTTACTGTGAAAGTTAAGATCAAGGCTATAAGACATTGTAAGGCATTAATGCATAAGATATTATGTATGAAGTAAATGGAACAACTCTTTTTTTCAACTATTTATGTTTCAGACATTCAAATAATATTCAACTAATGTTTCCAGAACCTTCAGGGTAGGATCTGACACTTTTGGTATCCTTGACAATTACTTTACTTCATTGTTTCTGCAATTAAATTGGAAGGGTTGATTAGGCGTAGACTGCAATAAGATAATGCTAGTCATAATATCAAATAGCCATTCATCATGAACGGTAATATAAGTTTAGTACTAATAGAGTTCAGTATTATGGCTTCCTCTCTTTAATGAGGTATATTCAAGGAATGAAAGATCAAAAAAGTATTTTGAGAATAACACATTCCTCTATTGCTGTAGGGCTAGCTTAAAATAATCAGTAAGCAATGTGCAAATGGTGTATGCAAATGGTAAAATGGTATATATGTGTATTTCATATATTTACATGGATATTTTATACATTATTCCTGTATGGACAAAACCACATTCAAAGGCATGCATGACAGTGTTAGAAATTCTGCCTACAGATTATACATATGTGTATACATTTCCAGAACATAGATTTTGTTAAGCAACAACATAAGCTTTGAACTTCCTCTGCCGCCTTTTTTGTGTTGCAACTCCGTCATGGTAGTGTCTGTGTTTGCAGTGGAAAAACAGAGTTATGATTCATTGTGACATATTCTGTCAATTTAGAACATTAATCTTTCTCTTACTTTCCTGTGGTAGTTTTTCCTCTAGCAAAGCAGGTGGACATGTTGGATTTCTGTTTGTATTTGGGATTGTATTCTGCTCTCTGGTTCTAATAGCTTTCTGGTTCTATTAGTTCCACTGCTGCTTCACACAGTGGGGAGAAGGAACTCTGGAGCTTCTCTGAAGGTGGAAGTTGCTTCCAGGTTAATCTACAGCATTTTGTGGGTTGATCTGCTCTGGATGACTGATGTCCACCCCAGCACTCCCTGACTCCCTCTCCTCAAGAGGACAGAGAAGAAAAATAAAATATAAAAACTAATAGCTTGATACAAGCACAGGGAGATCACCTACTAGTTACAATCATGGGCAAAAGAGATTCAACTTAGGAAAGATTCATTTTATATATGGAAAATTTAAAATGGAATAGAATAGTGATGAACAAAGACAAAACTAGAAACCCTATCCCTCTCTCCCCATTCCCCTCTCCCTCCCCCTCTTCTTCCCAGGCTCAGCTTCACTCCTCCATTCCCAATCCTTCTACCTCCGCTCTGAGTGGTGCAGCCAGATGGGGAATGGAGACTAATCCATAACACTTTATCTCTGTCACTCCTTCTACTTTGCATTGTTCATGTGCTTCAGCATGGGATATCCTCACCACAGAATATAGCTTTCTCAACTGCTCCAGTGTGAATCCTCTCCACAGAGCAGAGTCCTTCAGAAATGGGCTGTTCCAGAAAGGATCTCCCACCAGCCACAACTTCTGCCAGAAGCTCTGCTTCTGTCTGGACTCTTCTCCACAGGCTGCAGCTCCTGCCAGGAACATGGTCCATAATGAGCTTTCCACGCAGCCTCCTTCAGGCATACCCCTGCTATGGCATGGAGTCCTTCATGGGCTGAAGGAGAATATCTCCTTTGTGGACCTCCATGGTCTGCAGGGGAACAACTTGCACCACCATGGTCATTTCCAGGGGCTGTCAGGAATTTCTTCTCTGGCACTTAAAGCATCTCCTCCTCCCACTCATTACCTGGCCTTGCAGCCTACAGGACTCTTTCACATTTTCTCACTCATCTTTTTCACAATTTGTCTGCAGGTTTTTTTACTCTTTCTTAGAAGTGCTATCACAGAGACAACACCATCATGGCCAATGGGCTCAGCAAGGACCAGGGACTGCTTTGCTCAGCAGTCTACTGGAATGGACAGTGTTCTACATTGGCAGCCTCGGTTTCTAGTCACAGAGGGTATCCCTGCAGCTCCACAACCATCAAAACCTTGCCACTTAAATGGAATGAAAATTCTACTGAGTTGTAATGTAGCACATCCCATAATCTTCCTTGAATATTTAAAGCTTTAGGAAGAAAGAGGAAAACAGCACAGATGACATCTTTTTAATTCATTAAGAGCACCGGAGAATAAGAAATTCCTTTTCTGAAGCTGATAAGACCTGCCCCTGAAGGCAAGGGTAACTCAGGTTCTTGTTAGTAGTTCTCTTGCAGCAGATAAGAATGTCCCAGTACCTCCCTGGGGGGCTTTACACCTGAGCCAGTTGTGTAAGGGAGGGCATTGGTGTCATTCAAAGCACTGTGGTGCCTCAGCAGGATCTGCTTCTTATTTGCCTTCTCTCTTATCTGGATCAAAACCCAGCTTGTGGCCTCCGGTGGTGGGTGTTCATCTGCTCTGTCTAATGCAGATCGGAGGTTTCAACACCACACAAAAAACTCTCCTCCTCCCCTTCTTTTAGGGGCAAGGAGCGCAAATCTAGCAAAGGTTTTTCACTCAGCAAAGCACCCACTGCATTTGCACATTGACAATTTTTTGAGTCATTAGCCATCAGTGTTTCAGTATCTCACAGAAACATATGTAGGATAAAAATTACATGATTTGTATAATTTTTGTACAATTCCAATGTTTGAAACTGCAGGTAATACATTTAGTAGCTTTCAGGTATCTTAGTAATACAGGTTACTGAAGTTGCTAACTCCTTAAATGAAAATACATTGTAGAAATATCCACTCAGAGAAAAGAAAAGCAGTGGAGTTAGCATTCCTTAATTATAAATTAAAAAAAAAAAAAAAAAAAAAAAAAAAAGAACCANAAAAAAAAAAAAAAAAAAAAAAATAGGAGCACCCTGTGCTCAAAAACCATTGAATTCATACAGATTTTTTACTGATTGGGCGTTTGTTATAAAGTCTGTAACAACTTTTTTTTTGCATATTGAAATATATGCATTTCTATGTATAAGTAGTATATTTTTTTCATATCAAGCCTGATATGTTTCCTACTTCTATTCTATCTTTTAATGAGACTCTCAGATATCATGATGATTAAGTCTTGAAATTTTTGCCCTGGATTTTATTAAAATGACACTTTGAGACAGAAACTTAAGCAATTGTTCTCTGGGTTTTTTTGTTTGTATGATATACTCGTGCTGTTAATCAGTTTGGATTTGTGCAATAACCAACAGGATTTGCTATTTCACTCTTTTATTATCAGTGAAAAATAATTAGAACTATTCAAGACTCCTCCATTTAGCATATAAATTGTAGCATCTTGATCCTCTGTTAAAATATTACAGGGTGTGACAGCAAAACCATTATAAGAAAGAGATAGGAATGTTTTAATTCTTACATCTTAACAATACTAAAAGGTAGATCACGTATCGCTCTGTTAGCATGATATCTAGAGCCCTCTCCATTCATTTTGTATTTAGTTAAACAGTAATGCATTTTCTGAGATCAGAATTATATAAAATATGAAAGCTATCTAAGCTAATCGATTATACTTTCCAACTGAAATAGGTTAAGAATATTCACATGCCATAATTTTACGTTTCATCTGAGAAGCAGTCATGTCTTAAGTTGAACTAAGCACATTGTCTATAGTTACGTGAATGTAATATTGGAAGAGACAGCTCCAAATCATAACTTGTTCAAAAAAGAATGATTTGTGTACTACAGATCAGTGTCTGTCTCTTTGCCCAAGTAACAATTGATAGGACTAGAAGAAACAGCTTCAAATTGTGCCAGAGGAATTTCAGATTGGATATTAGAAAAAAACCTCAAAATAATCTCTAGAAGAGTTGTCAAACATTTGAACAGGCTGCCCAGGAAAATGGTTAAGTCACCATACCTAGAAGTATCTAGAAATCGTATAGATGTGGCACTTAGGGACGTGATTTAATCATGGGCTTGGCAGTGCTGGATGAACAGCAGGACTCAATCTTAAAGGACTTTTCCAATCTAAACCTTAAAATGTCGTCTAGATTTCTGTAAGGCCTTTGACATGGTCCCACACAACATCCTTGTCTCCAAACAGGAGAGGCATGGACTTGAAGGGTGCACTATTCCGTGGATAAGGAATTGGATCGATGGATGCAGACAGAGAATTGTTAATGGCTCTATGTCCAGGTGGAGGCTAGTGACAAGTGCTGTCCCTCCGGGCTCTGTCCTGGGACCAGTGCTCTTCAGTATTGTCATCAATGACGTGGACAGTGGTATTGAGCGCACCCTCAGCAAATTTGCAGAGGACATGAAGCTGAGTGGTGCAGTGGGCACAAGAGAAGGAAGGGATACTACCCAGGGCAGCCTGGACAAGCTCGAGAAGTGGGTCCACAAGAACCTCATGAAGTTAAACGAGTCCAGGGGCAAAGTGCTGTACCTGGGTTGGGGCAATCCCAAGCATGGACACACACCGGGAGATTAACTTGTTGAGAGCAGACCTGTGGAGAGCAGCTTGGAAGTTTTGGTGAGTGAAAAGCTGGACATGACCCTGCCATGTGCACTCACAGCCCAGAAAGCTAAACGTGCTCTGGGCTGCATCCAAAACAGCCTGGCCAGCAGGGGAGGGAGGGAATTCTGCCTCTCTGCTCCACTGTGGTGGAGGGGATTCTGCCCCTCTGCTCTGCCACCTGGAGCAATGCATCCAGCTCTGGGGTCCCAGCACAGGAAATAGGTGGACATGTTAGAATTGTCCCAGAGGAGGGCCACAAAGATGATCAAAGGGATGGAGCACCTCTTCTGCAGAGACAGGCTGAGAGTGCTGTGAGGGTGTTGAGGCACTGGGGCAGGTTGCTCAGAGAAGCTGTGAGGAGTGTCCCACCCCTGGAAGTGTTCAAAACCTATTTGGATGGTGCCCTGAGCAATATGATCTAGAGGGTGGGATTCCTGCCCATGGTGGAGTGGTTGAAATAATACGGCCTTTAAGGTTCTTTCCAAAAGAAACCATTCTGTGATTCCAAGTGATTTTGTGATTCTATAGATCTTTTTCATTTGTACAGTGGGAAAACTGATAAAGAAGTACATTGTTTTTAACCTCCCAAAATGCAAGACCAGTGAAAGGCATTTGTTGTCTTTAGTGGAAAAGGCAGATGGATTATGGAAGTTCCAGTCTGAGGTTTCTCATTATGCTTCATCTGAGTATTAGCATAATTTCCTCTAGGTTTCTTTGATCTTACTTTGTTTGCCTCAGGTCATTTCAAGAGTTATGCTTGAAATGCTTCAGTTCACTGTAAAAGCACTGTTGTGAATTTTTGCCGCTGCATAAATTTTCTTAGAGCTGAAACTGTACTGCAGTGTCTAAGACAAGCAGACATAGCCTGTGCTGTATAACTGAAGACAGAAGAAGGTGAGAAGGCTGAATCTTGTCCAGCCAAGGACGGCTGCCAATGTGGAGTCATACACTTCTACAGACATCTACTATGTTCTTTTTCAATCTCCGCTGCTTCAGAAGAAGCACATTTTAACCATGCATTGTGTAGGATCACTCTAACTTCTAGTTTCTTTTTTTTCTTTTTAATTTATATTTTTATTAGTATGACATTTTCAAATGCTAATCAATGTGTGTGTTTACTGCTATTCATGTTTTACGTAGCCAGTGCAAACTGACCTTTATGCTGTGAAATAAAGAGTTGGGAACCGGAGTTTTGAGACATCTCCAGCATGTGAAATCTTTTATAAGATTCAAGAACAGCTCCTCAAGTAAAATCTTCTGATCTAGTTGTGTCTGGGGCAGGATTTAACCAGTAACAAATGCTTAAACCCTTCCTTATTTGCATTGCACATCAGTAATGCTAGACTGGCATCAAACACATGGACACTCATACCCAGTTCTCCTTCCGTGATGCCATAAGTAAAAGGTATAAAGCATCTGTGTGACCCAGAACTGTTTGCCTTTAACTCACTTTTATAGCTAAGACCCAATCCTCTTTTTTGACTCGTTTTTCTGCCGTGCATTAACTGTTTGATCTTAGATTTATTACCTTGTCTCACTGAGCCTCAGGCACTGTCTGTCAAACACTGGTAATGGTGCTTCTTGGCTCCCACATCTGTCTCATTTGGTGGCAAGCAATTTGGAGTGGACTGTTGGGCACAGCACCCACACAGCACTCAGCACCACACCATCTGAAGTCTTGCATGCTTGAGTGAAATCCATAAAGAGTTATACAGAGTAAGTATTCCTAAACCCTCCCAGAGGGCTTGCATTTTCTGTTCCATCTTAAGCAGAAGGCACTGACGTTTAGTAGGAGAGACAAAGTTTCTGTCAGTAGAGTGAGCAAAAAGAGGTACATTTTTCTCAGTCAAGTGTGTGCCTCACCTCTGGCTCAGAGGATTGACTTTTCTGGGTCGAAGGGCAGTTTATTTTCAAGGCTCATTCAGTCTTGGCCTCTGAGCCATGGTTGCAATCAAAGATGTCAATCAGCATTAGCTGTAATTGTTTTATGATAGAGAACTGGAATGAGGCCACCAATTCATTTCCTATAGGCCACGAAGAAGCCATCTAATTGTGACAATTTTCAGTCATTGCTGACCTCAGGCAATTTCATGCTGTTATCTGGAGGTTAAAAGCTCCCGATATCATTACCTGACAATAAAGCCATCTATGCCTTTGAATTCTCATTTCTGAAAAGATTTTTGGTCTGCCTACACTTCCTCATGTGCTCACAGCAGCTATTGGTACCAGAGCAGAGAAGTGATTGATGATGTCCACGTTTAGCCAGTCCAGCTGCCACCTGCCTCTGTGCACAGTTGGTTTTTTTGCTGTGTGGCCCAAGGAACCACAGTGGCTTTAAAACGTCTGAATCTCACCCAAAGAGGGAGTCATTATTTACAAAAAACCTTTCAACAAGTAACATCAGGGGTTTTTTATTGCTGTTCTGGGGACTGGTATTTCAGAAGCATAGAGAGCATTAGTAGACCTCTTCCCATTAACTTCGTATTAGGTTGATAGCAACTTGATATTGGCTTGATATTGCATTTGCAAGCATTTACTTTTTTGGGAGTGAGGTTCAGGCCATTATTTTTGTATGGGTGGTTTTGGTTTTTTTTTTCCTCACAGTGAAATATTTAATGCATTTAGTTTTCCATTTTACTTAGGAAGCTGTTTGAAAGACCCAGAGAACATTTCACTCTGAGAGATATCCTTGAAGATGGTTCATGATGTTGTCTTCTTCTTTACAGTTCCTCTACTGTGTTTATTTGATACAGCTATCAAGATTTCCTAAACTAAATTTAACTGGTTTTAAAAATAGAAGTGCTGGTAACTCTGGCTATATTTACTAGCATTTTATTACAAAAAGAGATCTCAGAAAATGGAATAGGTTGAGAAGAAAGTCACATTTCTGTGGAAGTAAAAATGGATGGATTAGAGCTTCAAATTGTTTTGGCTGCAGCTGACATTCTTTTTTTATCTTTTGTGTAATCTAGAAAAAATAAATCCCACTTAGTCATAGAACCATAGGATGGTTTGGGTTGGAAGGGACTTAAAGATGATGTGGTTCCAACTGCCATGGGCAGGGACACCTTCCGCTAGACCAGGTTGCTCAGAGCTCCATCCAGCCTGCTCTCTTGAACACTTCCAGGGATGGGACATCCACAGTTTCTCTGAGCAAGCTGTTCCATGCCTCATCACCCTCTCAGGGTAGAACTTCCTCCTAATATCAAATCTGAACCTACTCTCTTTTACTTCATTTTTTTAATAAGCCCTTAGAAGACAATTTCATATGTGTGTGTATATATACATATATAGATATAAGTATATGGATATATATGTATTCCAGCCTATCATTTTTAGGTTAATATTTTTCCTCCCTTATGATTAGTAAAAGTAAGAGTAGAATAGCTGGAAAAAGAAAAAAACAACCCACCAGAATATCATAATAATTTTCTGTGCTTTGTTAAATAAATGTATACTTAATATCAGGTATAGCATCATGTTCTTTCTCTACCTTTTTCTGTATTATGTAGTGCACTAAACAGATGACAGTAAGATATTACTAAAATAAAATTGAGAAGAAAACACACAACCCTCTCTCAGAAAGCAGTTTTAAATAAAAGTCTCTGTTTTGCAACACTAAAAATTGCTGAAATATTATTTGAAAGTTTTAAGCTACATTGGTCTCAGCAAATGTTTAAATAGCTGGAAGTCAGAAAGGAGGAACTAATCCACTTCTTAAGGATGCTAGGAGAACACAGGTGCATACAGTATCCTTTACTTGCTAATTCTTCCTACAGCCACTTCCGTAGGGGCAATAGTGGACCTGGATGTACTACTCTCATGACCTAATAGGGAACTTTCAGAGTATAGGTAGCAAAATCTTTTGAAAACTTCACAGCATTAATTTCTAAAATTAAATTACACATTTGTTTGATTTATTTTAGTGTATTTTATTAGGTAAAAACATACTATTTCTCTCTATTACTTTGTCTTTTCTCCAGTCCACAGGGATATCATCTCCTTCTTTAATGGATTGTCTGGAATTTGAGATTTTCTTTGCTTTTAAACATGAATTACTGCTTTAAAAAAAGAACAGGAAGAAAACAAGAAACAAATCTTAGACCTTTTTGGACTAAAAGTAGACATAAGTTTCATGTCTTAAAGCTCTGCCCACTGAAACTGAAGTTTGCAGCAAAGCAGATATGTCACAGTACAGCATTCAGAATACTAGCAGCATTTATAATTGGATCACTCAGTTATATATTTATTTTGAAAATATTTACTGTCTTATCCCAGCATAAATTCTTTATAATTTTTGATGAAGAAATAGAAACACTAACTAATTTCTCCTTAACCTTGTGATGTGCTGAAAGATTTATGGTTTCTGGGGATGGTTGAGGAGTCAGAAATCAGATTAAACAGTATTTTTAGTGTCTCACTCCTAGTCTAGTCCTTTTCTCTCTTGTGCTTCTTCTCTGCTTGGTTCTCTGTCAGATGCATGGGAATTGAAGCTTGGATGGCTTTTCTTGAATCAAAACTTTTAAAAAGTATAAGCAGCTTTAAGTGTCACTGTATTTTGAGTGGCTAGAGAGTGAAAAAAGGAAAGAGTGTGAATTCAGCTTTTCAGTCATTTTTAAGAGAGTAAAAAGGATTCCTATTGATTTCATCAGCAAGATGTTCAGAAGTCTGATATAGTTGCACAGTACAACCACAGATGGGAAAAAGAAATGTTCATTTTACTCCCTCAAGCCTTATCTTTTGAAAGTTCTTCTTTCTTGCAACTTGAACAGTACTTTAAAGAATAAACCTCTGGAATGGGACTGAACTCTAGCTCAGAAAATCCTTCTGGTTTAGGTTAAGGATCTACTAAAGAGGATCTTAATTAGTAATCTTAAAATGAGAAAGATGGGAAAGAGTGGTAAGGACGTATAAGGGGACAATCTTCACTATGTCACCTGGATCTCAGGAATGCATGTGTAGTCTTTGCAGTGACCTGAGCAAAAATGGTAGTGCGCTTTGTAATGCTGGCCTAAGTTGTACTCACTTGAACTTTCCATCCTATCTTTTTTTGCCCCGCTAGGTCTGACTGTCGCATCACTTATTTAGTAAAGATGCTCTGGAGCTGCAAATATCTAAGACTTTGAGCCTGTGAATAATCATTAACATCCCTAATTTTCACCCATATAGGCAAAAGCTGTTGCCAAGTTGAAAGTCTCTTTCTGTGACTTCAGCATTCATTTGGTTAAGCTCCATTGCAAAACAGTACCTGTAAACAAAAAAGTGACTGAACAAGGAAGAATGTTTTACATTAGGAGGGTCATCAGTTTCCTTGTCAGAACTGAAAGGAAACGTATTTGTTGTTTCCCTCGTCTTTATTTTACCTCCCACAAACTCAAAAATTCCACCAATGATCAATAAAAAAAAGGATCTTCTCTCAGTGCGGTGGTGGTTAGATTTCCCCTCTGACAGCATGGACTGAGCTTCAAAAAAAGATTCTTCTGCTACTCATTTAAGAAAATGGGCCTGATGCTTCACATTTTGCTATTTATGCAGTCCTTTATACCCAGATAAAAGCAGGTATGAAATGCAATCAGTTCAGTCTTGTTCTCTTACATCTGCTATATACAGACATAAATCATGCATGAGCTGCTTAGTAGGGAAGAATCAAGTTCGAAATATCTATGTTTTATGAACTTCAATAGTTTCCTATGAGTCAAAACTAGGCTGGGGAAAAAAAAAATACTTCAAGGAACTTCAAGCAGGTAATTGTTCCAATCTGTTGTGTTATCTCATGAGCTTTGTCAGCAGTGATCTAAAACTGTACCTGCCCAAGTTCTCAGTCTATTGGCATTAATCCTCTCTGCTCTGGGACAATGTTAACCATCACCTCCTTTGGCCTCCCCAAGGACAAAACAGATGAGGAGCGCATGAATTTGCTGCTGGAATATTTTTCTCTTTTAAGTAGCATAGACAAATGTAAGTGACAAAGTACAAGTTAATGTCATACAAGTCACGGATTTCCTCAGGGTATGTATGACCACAGTCTGCTCTGTTTCTTGTGTGTGTGAAAGTTAATTTGGAAGAGTGGGAGGTGAACCAGAAGAGAGGAAATAGGAGGGCAGAGACTCAGCCTTCCTTTGGTGTCGATTTCATGGAAGTGACTGAGCTTCATACCTCATAAAATATTCATCATATTGTTTGAAGAATAAAACAACATGTGTGTGTCTGCTCTCAGCCTTTAGGAAAGAGAAAAATTCCTCATGGATATGATTTATATTCATTGTGTAAGCTTTTGTGTGGTTGGTAAGTCAGTGAGAATAAAGATCATGTGGAAAAATGGTTTGAAAAAGATGTTCTATGTTGTAGCTCACAGCTCTCATTGTGCTGCAGAAATATGATTTATTTTCATACTTCACTAACAAGACTCTCTGGTGAGATGGATGTTAATCTCCACAGACTGCTCTTCCTCTAAAAAAAAAATATTCCTAGAAGACATTTTTTAATGAGCTATAGGAACTGCTTATCCATATCTATGCCTCATATTAAAATGAAGGCAGCCAACTTCTGAAGATGATTTTACTGCATTTTAAAGAGGAACAAACATTCAAAAACAAGGAGTGCTTGTAGAAATATCCTAATATATTACGACATTTTAATTCCAAAATTTTCCTTCTGACTCCCCTTCTGCTTCCTCCTGCCAGTCTCAGAAACAGTGCTGACTGAAACAGTGGCACCTTACCACTTTTGTTCAGTCCTCCCCACATAGTCTTCAGTAGCTCCAGAGCTTTCATAATTTCTCTAGTAACATAGTCTTGTTTATTTTTCTGTGCTGTCCTGTTAAATTTCCTTTGCATGAAAATAAATAATTTTTAAAATTTTTTTGAATTGGTCACTTTCACTGATAAGGTCCAATAGTTTGTAAATTTTTTCTTTGTTGGTTATATGCTATACTATAGTCAGATATATTTCTTTATTGAAGTTAGTGATAAAATCCAGGTGAACCATACTTTGGATCATGTTCTCAATCTTCTCTTCCAAATAGTGCCTCATGCTGTCCCATAATCCTAGGATAACTAAACTAACTTTTCCTTCGCATCATTTAACATCTATTGTCCTTCAAACTTCTTTCCCTAAAAGCTCTTTTACTCCTAAGGCTAGACCTTTTTTGGAGGCTCTAATTAGGTCTTGTCTTCTAGCTAAAAAGTATTTTCAAATGACAAAGATGATGTGCATCTTGTCACATGTTGTGGATTGTGGGTGTCCTCACACAATCTCTAGTATTCCCTCACAGGTGTATAAACAAATTATATATATAAAAATACATATCTTATCATATATATATAGTAATAGATAATAAACTATATATTTGGTGATATATAATCCCATGGTTCTTGTCTTGGTACAGCTCATCATGATGACACATGACACAAGTTGACCCATTGCATGATTAGTATCAGTGACATGACGTGGGAATGTGATTTCTGGGGTTGACTGCTTTTTCTCCCAGTTCATCATAGTCACCATGGCTGCCTAAATAATGTTTTAGGAGATTTTCGGTGTGGTGAGGTGGTCCCAAACTACGGCTGTCCTGAAGTAATGGAAGCATGAAATTCTTCTGTAATTATTTCCACTATCAGACAGGTGCAATTCTAGTTTTATTCTTCCGTTGCATTTGGAATTACAGAGCATCTTGCTTTGGGAAAACTAATTCTGTTCAGATGTGAATACTCAGTAATAACTATTAGGAGATGATAATTCTAACAAAAAATGTCATCCTGGGGAGAAGATATACTGCTTGTATGATCTGAAAGAATCACAGTCTATCCAGTTTGTAGGCTTTAAGACTATGACCCAAATAATTACCTGCTTCAGAAATGTTTTGCTTTGTGATACTTTTTTATGATTTTTTTCCTCTGATATAGTGATATTTGCACTGTCATGAGACCATAGCCGTGGTCCAGGGCTTTCATAAACCACCTTATAGTAGGTGGTGCATGAAAGAATAATAAAAACTCTCTTTCCTGTGGTGTTTAAAATGTACGTTCAAGGTGAGACAGCAGCTGGAAATGAACATGCCAGGGGAGTACAAGGTTGAGGCAATACTGGTCAATATGCTGGGCAGTGATCTCAGCAGTACCTAGTTGATGGAGGTTTTTTATGCAGACAGCACCACAATAGTTTTAAGCAGACTAGTAGACTCTGGGAGGGTTTATAGGAAGTTCTAATGTTGTGAGAAAAAGCATAGAAACAGATGCACATCTATTATATAGCATCAAATCCATAGATGGGGAGATGACAATTATGTTACATTTGAAAAATATGTGATAGTACTGGAGCAATGCAACAGGCAATCTGAATTGAAATATTCTCCATCTAGCACTTAACCATAGAGGGCCTTGGCATAAATAATTTTTTAAGCTTTCAGAGTTTTTTATAGTGCATCAAAGTTTATTTCAGGTTCATTTCAGCTGTCCCTTTTTGTAGAAAGCCCTGTCAGCTGCAGAACACCTGAAAGGCTCTGCTAGATATTCTGCCCGAAGACAGGCTGACATTATGCACTTTATTCTAGAATTTCACTCCAGCTGTATGCCCGTGAGTCAACTTTGTTGTGTATAGCCACAAAATGGGAGAAATGTGGTTCCGTTTTCAGTCCAAGGGGCAGATCCCTAGTTTCAGAATAATAGTTTTAGTGGCAATAATTGATTTTAGGAAAAAAGTTAAATATTTCTATAAAAGCAAAAATACAGCAGAAAGAAGTCTGCATGCCCTCAGGTTCATTAAGAAACCTGTTCCAGTCTCATCCCCCTCATAACTAAAAGCGTCTTCCTTATATCCCACCTTGACCTACCATCTTTCACTTTAAAACCGCTGCCAGTTGTCTTGTCACTAAAGGCCACGGTGAAAAGTCTTTCTCTGTCTTTCATATAAACATCCTTTAAATATTGAAAGGCCACAAGGCTATATCACTTTTTGCTGAGCAAAATACTACATACTGTATTGTTATGGAAAATGTGCATGGTAATTTTATTTTCTTAGCGCTTATCTGGTTTATAGCTCTATCTCAGTGGCAGGCTTTGGAAAGCTTTGATTTTTAGACCAAAACAGCCACCACAGTTAACTTGGGCCCCTGTATGCGACCTACAGGATAGATACAGGCTTCCATTCCCGTGGTGGCTGAAGCAGAAATTGAAAGGCTTCAAGCTCGACAAAATAGGATGCATTATTCACATAATGTCAAAATTCAAATATTAGCCCACTAATTTTTACTCCACACTAAGACTTAGCTCATGCAATATCACTGCTACTTCTTCACTTTGAAAATTGTTTAAAAGTGTATTGACACTTCTGCCCTCCAACACTAAATATTGGAGTTGCTGAAAGTACAACTCTTACCATAAAAAAACCTGAAAACCACTTTCCAGCTGATGCCTGAAAACAATTCAGCTGCACTTCCAAGAGTGGTGGGTATTTTGTGGTTTTTTTGGCATGTGCTATGGTGAAAATTTTTCTACTAAACCCATTAAAGTGTTTAAAAATAATTAAAAGTATTATCTAGACAAGAGAAGGGAAAGCATTTATTTTATTAGAGACAGATATTTATTCTTCCTATATTAAGTTCAAATTAAATGTGCTACTTTCTTTGAATAAAAATAAAGAGCCAATTTTATATTACTGATCAGGGAAGTGATACCTAAGATTATTAGCTTTTTTATTTCTCATATATTGATAGCTTTATAGATTGCCCAAGCATGTTGGCAGCTTCTAGTACTTTTCCTATCTTTCTTCCCAACATTTAGGAACAAGTTAACCTTATAAATACATTCCTAAATATTATTTAGTCTTATTCCTAGAACCAGCGACAAAGACATTCTGTTTTCCGACCAGAATCTGGACAAAACATAAAAACTGGAGCAAAAGAAACCTCTCGATGTCTTCCAGTGGGGCAGAACCCCAGAAATTATTACCTAACCAACTAACCTCTTAATTAGGCAGTATATGATAACTATACTAATACCCCATATGATTTTCCCCATATTGTGTACCTGAACGCTTTTGAGTAAAGGTTTGCTTTTATATTCACTCTAAGACGGTTGGGGAGAAATATTCTATTTTCTAGTCATCAGATGAATTTTTGTTTCTGACTGAAAGAATTGTACCTCATCTTTTCTTTAATAGGAACAGCAATTAAAAGTGATTACTAATGTATGCTTGCCATCTCATTAGGCATTGGGTGTAAAAAGTATCCATTAAAAACTCTTTGAAGGTTGTGGGATTTTTTTTTTTATTTTTGAAAGGTTGGACTGAATAAGGTTTATTATTTCCATTAGGCCTTAGCATTTGATTATTCAATCAACCTACTTCAATCCAGGAAGTCGCTTATGATCCATTAGTTTAGTGATGCTCTTTGGTTTCTGACATGATTGTTTAAAGAAAAAACATGTTATCAATAAACAAATAAGATGGCCGGTTTCTTTCATCTTCACTTTCTTCTCTGGCTTGTGTCACTCTTGCTGTAAGCTTCACATGCAGAGAAGGTGGAGAATACCGAGAATACCAAAGAATACAAGCAGGGCAGAAGAGCAAAGACATACTGGTAGTTTTCCTTTAGTAACTATCAGTCTTGTCAAGGGTAAATTAGCAACCTTTTCTTTTTCTTCTCTTATGTTTAAAGGCACCTTTTTAATAATTTCTGGAGTCTTGAAGAGTTATTCTTGAAACAGACTTATTTCTCCACTCATAGACTAAAGAAGAGCATACAATGGGACTGTAGGCATATTAGGGAGCTCTTACCTACCGATTCCTAAAGTCTTCATGATTGGCTCATATGGACCTAAAATCATTTTAAGGGAATATATATAAGCTTTATTTTACATAGCTGAGTTACAGGAGACAGTCGCTCCCCTGCATTCTAAAGACTTGTTTTTCAAAAGTTCTTGAAATGGCTTAAGTGCTACTAAAACTAATAAATCTTTAAGTGCCTAAATAATCTTGTAGAATTGTCCCAATAAGGCTCTGAAATACATAATCATGGATTATATGACCTGACCTCGATAGGCAATTGTATATTAATAACAACACTTGCAATATCCATTTACAGGTAACATTTATGGTTCCTTAATGTAGATTTATTCCAGGAAGATCGATAGCACAGTGCTGAGAGCAACAGAAATTTCAGGAGTCTACCCTGTGGTTACAACAGGAGGTCTTACAGGAAACTCTAACCTGCTTTTGTGTCTTGAGCTAAGCCCTTCTACCATGGGAAGTAGATTTCTTAAAGCTGCCAGTCACTTTTGTTGGTTCTGAAGTATGGAATGAGGATGGGATGAAGAAGTGGGATAAATAAACTCATCTGCTTGCACTGAATGCCAGAGCTGAATAAATACTGTGGTGTAAAGTCAAAATACTGAAAAGTATTAGGGTCAGATGAGCACCATATAAAATGCTGAGACTGGAAAGAGTTCATCTATTATATTTTGCCATGCTGGATTGCTAACTAACTAGCTGAACAAAGTGTGAGTGATAATGATCAATACTTCAGAGTAAACAGCTTTAGCCAAATTAGTGTTTTGTTCCTGATCATGTTGTTAGGAACATGGTCAAATTTAGGCTTATGAATATTGGTTTCTTCAAGGACCTGCTTGGTCCTGGAGAGACTAGGTGGAAGGATAGCTTCATCAGAGCACAAGAATGGTTCATTTCACTGTGTGAAAAGTCAAGCAAGTGTGTCGGTAAAAGCTAGTGTGAATGAACATAGAGCCTCTGACCTCAGACACATAAAAGACTGTAGGTGGAGGTGGACTTCTTGATAACAGGAAAGCTAATGAAAATGTGTGCCTGTTGCTACAAGAGAAGTGACCAAAGACATGGAGATGGTGGAGGTACATTTTTGTCTCAGTTTTAACTGGTAAAATCTGCCCTTGAGATACCCAAGGCTCTGAGCCTCCCAGTCCAAGGGACAGACAGAACTTAACAACAGCAGCTGTCTGGTGTCTTTGCAGTGCTAACATCGGACATCTTCAAAGATTGCAGCTTTGTCTCTGATGTTTGAAAAAAGGCAAGCATCACATCATCCTCAAAAAAAGTAATAAGGAGAATCAATGCTATACAGGCAGGTCAGCTTGCCCTTAGTCCCTGGGAAGGGTCTGGATGCGCCCTGACTTTAGCAAGGCTTTTGTCACAGCATCCCAGAGTTTCCTTATCACTGAATTAGTGACATCCAGTTTATATAGCTGAATGATGTGGTGGCTGGATGCATAGGCATAAAGGGTTTTGATTGGTAGTGAAAATTTCAGCTGGCAGGCATTAACTAGTGTTGTCTAGTGGCTGAATTGATGTTGTGTCCGTCCAGTTTACTGCCTTTATTAGGGCCTAGATTTTGGGAAAGCACTCCTAGATTGTTTGAGGATGACACCAGCCTGGGAGAAGCAGTCAGTGAACTGGAGAGCAGGGCTGTAGTTGAGAAGGACCTGGAAAAATAGCTTGATGGGAATCCTCTGGAGTTCCCCAAAGGCCAAGGGAAGTCTGGACTCAGCGGTGACAACCAGCTATGAAGTGCTCTGCAGAAAGGGCCCTGGGAGGCAGCAAGTTGCCAGGAATCAGGAGTGCACCCAGACATCAGAGCAGCCCCTGCACCAGGGAATGGACCAGAGGGGAGTGGGGCAGCCAGTGGGACCGAGCACTGTCCAGATTTGGGCTACAAGCGCAAGTCAGATTCCAGTATTCAGGAGTGAATCCAGCAGAGAGTCCCCACCATGGTCAGGGCACAGGGCAAACAAAGAGAGGCTGAGATCTGTCAGTCCAAAGCAATGGTTCACATAATTAGTACAAGTAACTATTTCACTTGATATGATTAAAAGACAAACCAACGACCAATGACATTTTCGTGATTTGCTTGGTATATAACCTTGCTGGTGTCAGTACCCAGTGGTGTCCCCTCACCCAAAATATCAGTTTCTGTACCAGTACCTCACCATGAAAGGTAGCCAGGTTCGTGAGGCAAGACTTACCATTGATAAATCCATCCTGGCTGCTCCCAGTCAGCTTGTTTCTTTATTGCTATGAGAGTCCACAGGGGGATTCACTTCATCCCATTCCCAGAAACAGAGATTAGTTTGAGTTACTGGTCTGTAGTTCTCCAAATCCTTCTTTTACCCTACCTGAATATCAAAGTGTTGTTTGTTTTCTTCAGTTTTTTGACCACTTACAACCTTGGGATGAACAGGAACCAATCTGCAGTGATAATTTTAGAAAGGGAGAAAAATGAACTTTTTTCCTTTGAAGAGGTTGAGAAGAACAAGTTTTCCAAGCTTCTTGTAGAGTGTGGCTTGGGATATTTTTTATTTATTTCAATAATCTTGTCACTGCCACAACCTCACCTAGTTTTGATTGTTTTATGTTTAACACAAGAATAAACCTGATATTTTGAAGATTGGGATGTTATTCATTTCCTTCCCATATCAGATTGCTGGTCACTCTTTTTTATAGTCTCCATCAGTGGATCTTTTTACATTTAGACTCAGAGTTTTCTTTGCTTATTGTAGAACACTGCAGCTAAAACAGGGACACAGTTTTCAGTCTTGATATTCAGGTAATAGAAATTTCCAACAGGCTTGATCTAAATCAAATTTCCGCTTCTGCCATGTCCTTGGAAAGGTACTAGATTTTATCACTAGCCTTTGGATCTGGTCCTGTGTTAATATGACTATTAAAACCTTCCTGGAACTCTGTAAAGAAATTTCAAGCTATACAGACAAGCAGTTAAGAATTATCTTGGTTGAAGAAAAAAAACTGTTTTGATTTCTTCGATTTTTAATCCTACATTGCTTACTTATGCTATTGCTTTTATTCATGTACCAGTAAATTTGAGATCTAAATTTTATTGCCTAGATTTTATCTGTAGGTAAGTGAAATATTAGTTCTTTAGAAAGTAGCTCCCCATCCATGCATGTGAAAGCATATGTCAAAATTTTAGTTTTCATTAGCCCTGAGAAAACTATATGGATAAAAAGAAAATAGATTCTCTATGAACATTTTTGATTTTTATGCAGTTGTTGACAATGAGACCTGTCTTTTATTGGGAATTAATGGGGTTAAAATTGCAATAATAATAAAAAATTACTTGTGCTTTCTTAATGTTGGTGTCTTCCTGCAGTTACAACTGAAGAGTTTTCTGTTTCAATGGATCACAATTGACATAAAAAGGAAGAGTGAAGCAGTCTTCATTTTGTTTATTCAATACAACTCAGACGTGGTCTTAACAATGATGTCTAGGAGAGACAAAGGGTTTCTCACAATTGAATCTAAAGAAGCAGGTGGAAGTTTGTTTTCTTCTTCCACCTCAATGTCATTCATTGAGGAATTTTGTTGGTGTAGAGAAGCCAAACTTTCTTAATGCCTGATATATATATATATAATAAAAAGCATTGTACTTCATCAACACTCATGCCAGTCTTAATCATTTTTTGTACATTGAGCTTATGATCAGTGCACAGGCAGTTGGGTAGCACATATCTGAGCTAGTATGAGCACACAGTAGAAAAATTCTTGCCAGAGTTACATAAACAGTAGGCTCCTATCCAGATCCAGTTAACGCACGTTTTGCAGGCTTCACAAAGCTCCTGGGTGCCCTGTTTCCTCTGTTCCCTTTCAGGAGTCAGCTGCACATGGCTTAATGCTGCACTTGGATGTAAAGGTTTTGTCCAATGTTTGGGCTTCATATCAGAATAAAAGCTGGTGTACTGCTTCTTAAAGGGCATCCTATTAAAATTGCCTGTCTGACAGTAAGTAGGCACAATCCAGCATTAATTTGTTCTTCCACCCATAATCTTTTTAATTAGAAAAATACTGGGCCTCACTTGGTCCTCATTTCACCACTATCTTGATGTTATAGTTCTCCTTGTTACTTCATCAGTATCCTGCTAGACCAGGCAAGGAAGTTGCTCTTTAAAGTTGCTCCTCCAAGCACAGTTTGGAGCTGCTATTAGGTTATCAGACAGTAGAACCAGAAAAAAAAGCATTTTCATTTCAGCTTCTTTGAAAAACTGTCCAAAAAACAGAGTAGAATTTGTGAAACCACAGAGGTGAGTGACTGCAGACATGATTTCAAAAGCACTGTGGGAAACATGATTGTACTGCTGAAAAAAGCGAGTTTAACAAACTGTGGTGTGTTGACCCTGACATGATGCCAGATGGCTACCAAAGCCACTCTATCACTGCCCTTCTCAGCTGGACAAGGGAGAGAAATTATAACAAACATTTCGTGGACTGAGATAAGGAAGGGAGAGAACATTCACCAGTTACCGTCACAGGCAAAACAGACTTGACTTGAAATTAGTTTAATTATTGTTAATCAAATCAAGGTAGGGTAATAAGAAACAAACCCAAATTTTAAAATCCCTTTCCCCCACTCGTCCCTTTTTCCTTGGCACAACTTCGGTCCTGAATTCTCTCCCTCCTCCCTCCACAGCAGCACAGGTGGATGTGCTGCAATCAGTTCATCTCATGTTGTCACTGCTGCCCTTTCCTTTGTAGCCCTTCTGCAACTGAAACCTTGTCATGCAAACCCAATACACAAATCAAAGTGATAGGACTGCAAGTGACCATTCCAGCTGTAATCATCTGTTAGGTGGATAAAAAGTGATTTTATTCTCACTTTCTGATGAGATGTTCTGTTTAGGCAATGCCCTGAGGAATTTCAATTCAGGCCAACAGCTTGTCTGCTGTGCAGTAATTGTATTTCTCTTGCATGAACCAGTTTTTTGGTTGTCTTAAACTGCAGGACAACAAGGCTTTTCTTGCTTGTGCACGACGTGTGAGCACATAGCAACTGCTGAGGAGAATGACTGATGACATACTGTTGTAACAGAAATGATTTGAGACAGATCTGTCTGTGAAGCAGTACATGAGGACAGTGTACATTTCTTGAAGCTTTTAAATTAAACCATGTGTAATGCATGCTTCATGGGAACAGTGCTTATTTTAAAAAATATTCACTCCCCACAACAGCATAAGCAATTCATCTACAGGCTAGCAATGTTTTACCTGTTGTTCCTTTTTAGACAGAAGATCAATAAATATGAGTAAATTGAGAAACTAACAACCTTTTGATGTCCGCTGTTGAAGAGAGTCAGAGAATGGACTTTGCATTGAGAGAATCGCAGGAGAAGTTGGTAGCTGCCTTCATTCATTACTGGTGTCAGTGGGCAGCAAGTGGGGTAGACATACTTGGGAAATAATGGTGTTTTATATAATCATTCCTACCTTCAGTGTCCCTAGACTTTATGTAGCTCTTTCATGTCTGATAAGCTAGATAAGTTGTCCCAAATTGCTTCTTTGTTATGAATAAACAACTAGAATGCCTTTTGGGGGTCAATACCTTTTGTCAGCACCAGATGAGACACAAAACAGAACCTATTAAGGATGCATGAAGATAAATTGGTAGCACGTCTCTATACCTGTAAAGCTGACCTTTCTAATAGCACATCATTCCAGGGAAGCATCCATTTGTGTCATGGTGCTGTAAATTGATCTACCTCTGGCATTTTTGTTTCTTTATGAGGAGCTGTGCTTTAAAAAGTATTATTTGGGATTAATGTTACTGTTCTCATTGGGATGTGCTAAATGCTATGTTTAACAGTTTTGAAAATTTTGTTCTACAAAAGCAGTACTTCAGTGTTATGCTGGAGTTATGCTGGTAGTTCTTACAACTATCATTGTATGATCCTGTCCAGCATAATCATAGAAAACTAATTTTTATTAAGTCTCTTATCTCAGTATTTTATATTCTCTATACTGTTATAATACTCATTATCATGGTATGATAGGGATTGATTAATTTAAAACAGTCAATTAGTATAAAATAGTGTATTAATTCTTAACTTTTTAGCAAACATTTAGGATATTATATTGTGCTGTAATTTTTTTTTAATATACATTGAACTACTAGTTCTTAATTGAAATTAAGGACACACTGAGGACAACAACAGAGTGACTTGTTCTAAACTAAAACTTTAATGAAAACTAAAAAAAATATATGTATATCAATTGTATTTCAGCCTCACTGAGGACTCTCCTAACTTAGCAAGACTCCTAAGAAGAGACTAAAGCTACTTGTTCAATTACAAGCCTTGGAAAATAAAAGACACTAATTTATGATTGTGTGAGCAGTTAATTATTATTTCTTTTCTATATATTTCCTCAGTGTGCTCTCAGGTGCAGTTTAGAAGTGAATAAGGAATCCTTGCTTCACTGAGCTCCACTGTAATTTTGCCACTGGCTTCAGTGAGGAACTGTGTCACTGGTTTTCCCAGAAAAGCACAACTGTCAAATCTGATTAGTGAGATTTTACTTTGATTTTTGCTAGGAGGCACACATCACAATGTGTATAAAGATTGTGAAAACTGGGCCTGGATTTTCACCTGAAATGCAGTAATAGTGGTAATCTGCCTAACAGAAACGTATGATAATCAAAGTGATAATATTGCTGAAATTAAGGTGTAACACTGATAACTCAAACGTATAATCTGAAAACCATGAAGTACAGGCAGAAAGCATTATTCTATATGAATATAATGCAAATGAGGTTATTATTGATATTCATAGTTCAACAAAAAAGTTGCAAGAAACAATGAAAAATATTCAGAAAACGCCTACCTAAGTGACAGAATTAAGAGCTTACATTTTTTGTTTCTTCCAGATGTAGTATTAGAAATAAAATTACATATGCCTACATGAATAGTTAAATAATTTGTAATAGATAACTCTTAATAGACAAAAAAGATAGAAAACAGCATCCAGCACATTTAGAATAGAAACCACTTTTAATGATAGTGATAGTTAATGATAATTAATATCAATAACAACATAATTACTGAATAAGGAATGACTCAGCCCTGGTTTACGTGAAATTTTGTTTTGGAAGTCTGTGTTTGTATAAAAAGCAGGCTGTAGTTAAAACAAACTAAGACTCTAGTATGTGAATTGCTAGAAAGCTTTTTGGTACACTGTAAGTGATCAAATAATATATGCAGTCTACCAAACTAGTTGCTAAATGATCTGTTTAGGGTTTTTTTGTTTTGTGTAGCACTTCCTACTTTGAAAATGTAGAATTTTGCAAATGATTTTTTACCAAAAAATTACACTCCAAACTATTTTAGTTAGATCTTCCATCTTCCAAATTCTCTATACCCGTTGCATGTGGTGTCATAACTTATATCAAGTATTGAAATAATTACTTTAATATTATTAATACATTTCAGTCTTCCATTGACAGTTCAAAATTATTTTAATGTTGTCTTAAGCTGATGAAAGAAGCTTCAGTTTTAAGATAGTGTAAAAAAATCTATAAATACTTCATAGAAAAGTATTTATGGAGAACTACATCATTTGCCCATCAAACTACTTTTTGAAAATAAAAATAGACATCAGTGGTTTCTTGGTAGCATTTGTATATTCTGGGTTGCATTTGGATGAAAAGGAGGAATTATGTCAACTTAAAGGATATGTTGGATTTTATTTGACAGAGAAAAAGGACTTCATCTTTTTAACACAGGTGCAAATTAGACACATTCCACTTCTGAAAAATAAAAACACAAACAAAAATCAACACAATTCAGAAATCTAAATCAGACTTAATATTAGAATGGGATCTATTGTTTATCGACTTGTTTTGAAATAGATCTATACATTTTTCTGGAACTATGCATATGATAAAAAAATAATAATAATCATGTAGTTTCAGGTAGTACAGAGTCTATCTAAATGACAACGCCAGCATAGATTTTTTTTTTTTTTTAATCTATTACAAATAGTTATAGAACCTTTCCTTCTAGAAAAATAGTGAAATAGCCATTTAAAGCCTAAGAAAAGAAGAGACCATAAAATTGTGGAGGATGCTCTCTATTTTAGAATAGCTGTATTTTGTACATTCCAAAATTTAATTTATTTTTTTATTATTATGGTTATAGCTAAGCTTATTAAAATATTGTAGTCCTTTGGGGAAATTTCTCTCAAAGATATCTGTCGTAAAAGAAAGTAGTATTACATATTCATTTCTAAATATGAGCACATTGAAATACAGCAAGAAGTAAAGAAAAAGAGGAATATTAAAGAGTCCAACTTTTCCTACACCTAATTTACACAATAGTCGTTCTGCATCTCTGATCACTGGAAAAGGAAAAAGACCAAGAAATTATATTCTCATCTTACGTGTATGATACTAGGGAATTTTGCTGAGCCTCTGAGGAGTAACAGCTAAAGAAGGAGTAAGCCTAAGAGAAACTAAATAGATTGCCTATGGTAATGCTATCCTTGGCAAAGGAGTGGATTCTCTAATTAAAAAAACCAAACAAACAGAACAACAAAAAAACCCACAAAAAACCAAAATGCACGCAAAGAAAACCCAAAAACAAACAACAAACTGAGATAAGAGCAGTAAATTCTCAGGACTACATGATATTCATCTAAGAAATCACAGGAAAATGAATAATGTCTCTTCCTCTAAGGAGAGTATATGATTTTCTCTTAAAATTATCTCCTGTCTCATACAACTTTCCCCAGTGAGCTTTGTTAATCCTCCTGACTTTCAAATAGGCTCATCACTTTTTATTAGATACTGCACTAATATCTTGTATGCTCTTACAGGACAGAGAAAACTGTCTTTATCTTCCCTGAAAATTTTGCACGCTGAAAGAGTAACATGTGTTTGAGCTTTGGGCAAGCCAAATCCTTTTGGTTTTTTCCCTAGCAGAAAGATATTTCTTCATGCATTTGTATTTACAAGGCAGCTTAACAAGAGCAGAAGAAAGAACATCAGAACATCTGATGCAAGAGAAAAAGTAATCAATAAGGGTGCAGATGAACCAGATAAATTTAATGGTCATCAAAACATTGTTCCAAATAGTCTGCAGAGCTCAGCAGAATCACGAAGTCCTTGAATTAGCCTATTCATATTAAACGTGAAGTGTTATTTGTTGAAGTCACACTCAAACAATGCACTCCACATAAAATTATTGTGACTTTATTTATTTATTTATTTATTTATTTAGCTTGAATTTTGTTTGAAGAGTAGTGAAGGTAGCACTAAAATTTAAAAAGCGTATTTTTCTTCGTTGCATATGAAGATATTACGTTGTGAAATCCCTGAAAACTGAGGTAAAAAGCAATTCTTCATGTGCCTGGGACCCCATAAAGGATCTCGTAATAGCTCTGTCCAGAGGACAAGACCCCACACTGAATTCCTTCTGGTGCTGACAGAGCATCTGATGTGCATTTTTGTGTGGTCCACCTCAAAGAAGAGTGAGAAGTCCTAAGCCACGCTGATCTCATGAAGAACTTCTGAAAATAGCCATGGTTTGACTAAGCTCGGCTGTTTCCAACAAACAATGAGTTTACTTTTTTATTTATAAATGTGTTAATTTATTTTGTATGTCTTCTTTTCCACCCAAGTGGCTTTCTGTTTCTCTTCCTGAAAAGTTAATTTTCTCAATTTATTCTCTGGTGGAAGCTGCCTGTCTCCTTCCTTCAGACTAAAAGGTTTTCAGTCTGCTTTGGAGAGATCACTTTGCAAAATGCATTATATGACAATTACATTCAGTATGGACATTGCCTCCCTCTTAGAGTGAAAATACTTGTTCTGTCACTGCCACAGCTGTTTTTCAGGTTTCACTGAGTTGTGATCATTCACTGTAATATGTGAGGAATTATTTTAACCAAATTAAACTGTTTTGGATTGGATGTTTTCTGACAACTTTTAAATAGAAGCTTGTGATTATTCTGTGGACCAAAAAAAAAAAAAAAAAAA